>KZ063857.1:9043-34812 GCA_002091835.1 Anopheles maculatus | reverse complement strand
CTTTCCTTTTCACGATCATAAATTGCTTACCTTTTACCGACCGCGGCTCCACTAACCGATCACGATGTTCTTCCATCGACCGCGCGCTCGACACACACACACAGCAAACCCGTTCAACTTATCCGTCCGTCTTTCCGGCCGAATTGATCGTGCTTTGCTACCTTTTTTTTGCATTATGGGCCCGTATCATGTCCCGCGTGTGGACAGAATTTTGTGTCGTTGTCTTATTTTTTGGGGGGTTTGCAGTGGTTGTAAAAATTGTGCAAATTTATGATGCAATAAATGGTTTGAAGGTGTGCGAAATGATAGCATAAAAGGACGATTGTATGTGCAACTGCAATCCTTTTACGAGTTGGAAGCTGTTTAAGTATGTTAAATTTATTGGTTCTCATTATCTGTTTTATTGTGTATTATTGTTATTATATATTGGTAATGCATATTAAAATTGCTGTAAAGCATTGTAAAGCACCACCCAATAACAAGGGTGATGCGTGATTAGATCCCTGAAAAGAAACAGCCAATCATGACTGCTCAACTCTTGATCCGTGGTTATTCTGGTTTTAGCACAAAGAACTATCCAGTAGCCAATTGTTGGCGGATTTTTACAATCGATCTACAAAATATATACATAAATGTTCATAATTTTGCTAATTAATTTGCTCAAGTTTTTCATTAAATGTAATTACACAAATGATTTTATGTTGCCCCAGGGCAGTTATATAGCTGCCATATTTTTACGGCTTTAAAGAAATCGTTGGAGGTTCTGAAATCTCAAAGGATTTCTAAAATACAAAATCAACAGAGAAAAATAAGTTAATTATCGGTTAATGAAACCTGAATTAATTATCAAAAAAAAAATTAAGCAATTTTATCGCTTTTAACCATTTGTTTTTTGCATCCAATGATTTACTGGATCATAAAACCTTTTCGAAAAATTATAGTCACAAAGTCATCTTACGATTTTTTTTCAACTATGCCCGAATATTTTGATATTTAGGCAAATATCTAGGTAAATGAGCAAAAAAATTGTGTTTGAAACATAACGGTTGGTAATCGTTGGTAATAAAAGAGGAATAAAGTTTTCTACTTGTTTTTCATAATTATGGTTTTTTGCTAGCTGGTCCGGTTACCCAATATTTTATTTTTTTTGTATTTTTCGCAATACGCTCGTTCTAACAGTCGATCGTAGTTAACCGCTTATGTTTCTCCCTTTTGCTGCGCTTTGTGCAAAGAGAATTGTTTCCATCCGCGGCCCGTTTTTTCACCTGTCCACCTGTCCTAATGCAATCGGCCACTATTCTTCACCACGCGAACTGTCATGGCGTACAAATTCCCTTCTCCCTGCTTCGACGCATTGCTTCCTAACACATTCCAGCTGGATATTTGGCTTAGTGTGTGTGTGTGTGTTTGCCTGTTTTTTTTTCTCTTCTTTTAATGGTTCCTCTTGGTCCAGAGCGTTTGCTAGCGTTTGAGTGTTGTGTTGTGGCTGTTTTTTTTTTGTCTTTATATCTTCCCCATCCTGCTCGCATTACGAACTGGCGCATTATTGCTTTACTCTTGCTTTTTTCTTGTCTTCATTTCGCGTAGCTTCGCTTCTGTCGCTCCACCATCCAGCTTTTCAACGTTTCTCCTGTTTATTCGCGTCCATTCCGAAAGTGCTCTCGGAGGCTTAGCTTGCAGCGAAAAAACTCCGTGCATAGTCCGCGAAAAAGCGATGCATGAAAATCGTGGAATGCACACAACAACTAAAAGAAGAGAGATAGAGAGAGAGAGAGAGAGAGAGAGAGAAAAATCCCGCTCTAGTAGTTTCTCAATGCAATACAAAAGCAAAACAACCACAAGAAGAGCTATCTTGACCGAATGTCGAAGATGATGCAGTAGCGATCCCGGGTACTGCGGTAATAATGATAATGTTGTTCTCCTTTTACCTTCTCATTTATATCTTATGCTAAAAAATGTGGATATACGTATAGAAAAGGTAGAAGAGATGATAAGAATTTTCGTTTTTTTTGTTTCTGCTGTAATGTGATGCATTTTGCTTGTAATCCGTACTTTCGAAGTTACAAGTTGTCTCAAAATAGGCGTCTCAAATGTCATCCAATGCGTGTGTGTCAAACATTTTATTTCCTATTTTATTTTTATAACTGTTAATTGTCTGCCGTTGAAATTTGTTTTGATACTTTGCATACTTCCACAGTCTCGCAGTGCAGTGTTACATGTTTGGACGAATGGCAATAGGCCATGGACACACTCAGAAACAGCTTCAAACAATTCGGTTGGAAATCGGTCACAAAAGCACAAAACTGTCTCCAAAAGTGCGATTTCCGTGCGTATGGATTTTCTCGGGTACTAATCATCTCAAATTAATAGTTAATTTAGTTTATGAATAGCGGAGTAGAGGATATCAAATTTCATACTTAAAAACAACTGCATCTAGTTAAACTTTTGATGGTATTAGTGTTTTGAATGTTTTCAAATGTCTATTTCTAGTGATATTTTGTAGGTTTACCTCAAAATGCTTCTCTTCTTCTTCCTTGGCACTACAACCTCGTGAGGTCTTGGCCTGCTACTGCTAGCTCTCTGTGACTTAGTTTTAACCCGTAGCTGTATAGTCAGTCCTGCGTACGGGGAGGTGGTCCGCCGGGATTCGAAACTCGGTCCTGCCGTGTGGAGACCGGCGCCGCTATCATATACACCACCGGGCCGCCCAAAATGCAACAGGCTCAAAAACTGTCATGAGAAGCTGAATTTAAGGCCCGTAGCTACCAACCTTACCGCGCCACACCACAATAAAGTTTGTTGCGACCAACATATTCTGGATCGTAACGTCTATAGGTATTGCTCAGGTCGTTATGTCCCAAACTTCAAGCCCATTTGAAAATGATCAATAAAAAAAAGATAAAAAATGACAAATTATATAATGACCGCTTCAAATTTGAATCCTAGCAACCTAATTAGCTTGGCAACTAAACATAAACTCTAAACATAATCACTCTTAAAGTTTTGAAGAACATTTCCTTTTTTCACGTTAATAATATCGACAGTGACAATTGCGAACCTTCCCAATGTTCTTTTTTCTCCCAAAATGCGACTGGCAATTTTAATTTCCTTTCCCAAAATTAAATACACCACTCCGCAACTCCGAAAGTGCATCGTTGGGTCATCTGCTTCATTCCATTCCCATCATCGATCTGTCCGGAAAATCGGAAACGACCGATTGCACGCTGCTCTTTTCCTTTATCGCGCTTTTTTCGTTGCTTTGTTTTTATTCGTCCTCTTAAAACAACATTTAAACGTCGTTCGGTAATCGTTCTATCGTATTTGTGTGTGTGTGTGTGTTTGTTTCGTACAGTTTACCCCTTCCCCGCTAGGGACAGAAAAGATCAAAGCAGATTGAACCGCCAATTCTTGGGTCGCCCGTCAATCGAGCGATACATTGATGTACCACTGGACGGACGCTATTCGTGCACATTTCAGGCGATTTAATTTCACCAACGATGTTCGGCGTACCTTCCGCTAATTATCCGATACAATGCAGTCATTTGGTTGCGGAGTCTGCACGGGGTAATGTACAGGAGCTCTCCGTGGTCGTTACGTGCTTGTCATTGGAGTTTCAATGTACAGAAAAAAAAACCTGAAAAAGAAAAAAAAATCATTCCGAAGCGGTACGTTTCGTTTGACTGTTTGAGCGAGAATTGTTTGTGTTTACGCGAAGCAGTTGAGGCAAGCTTAGCGAGCAAAGAGGAACTACTCAACCGGTGAAATTCAAGCAGCAATCCCGGCTGGCTTGAGATGCGAAGAACATGAAACGAGAACGCGATCGATAGATAAATAAACAGTACACACATATGGTGGATTCGGGGGTTTCCTCGAAGTGTGCCAGAGATGCATCGTTTTCCCGCCTTCGAGACGCTTGTACATGCCTTAACATAACATAATTTCTGCAGACGGAGGCAGCAATCGATGATCAAACAGCTCGTGCTGGACGCGATTTCTAGAACGAAAAAACTAACAAATATGTTTGAACCTTGTAAAAATGTTGCATAATGATGTATCACTTCACTCATACAAAGTCAGGAACGGCACAATCTCAAACATCTGTATGAAGCTTATGAAGCAAAATTATATGAAGTGTGATGCTGCGGTAGTGACTGTTGTAAGACAAAATCACTACCACAACCGATCGGACGGAATGCAAATGAACTAAGCCTCCGTGCTGGTTTATAACTCTGATCTGTAACGCCTTAGAATGCGTAGAATGTATTGCCTTTCAATGCAAATTGCCTGACATCGTTAGCCGCATTCTGTTCGAATGTAAAAAATATGATCCACCTCTAGTGCGAAACATGGACACCTTTATAACAAAGGTGAAAGACGGATAAGAAAAGGCTATCACAAAATTACGAGATTCGTTAGCATGACGAATTAATCTAATTCTAGATAAAAAAAAACCAGTGAGAACCAACACACAAACCCATGGAAACATGGAAAGATGGGTTTTCTGTCAGACATAGGAGGATAAACGTACTGATTCACATACAAAAGAATATGAAGAAAACATTCTTATCCCATCTTGTCTCTATGGATATATTAAATTACATAACAGCCAGTTGCAAGAGGTTTTATAACATACCTAGAGATGTAGAAGGATAGCTCATATACACAGGTTTTAAACTTAAAGATACATAAGTTTACCTCTCACTTACTTCTCGAAACAAAACATGTGTGCATTGTCCTGCTGTTTGTTGTCTCCAACCACATCACACAAGTACAAAAGTCGCAGTTTAAAACACAAGAAAAACAAATCGACAAAAATACAATCGACTCTCGAAGTGGGGATCTCTCCTTCCGTAGCATCCAAATTTGGAAGAACGAACCTGTCGGCGGTAGGTGGGCAGTTGATGGGCAATACGGGGTCCTATATAGTGGCGGCGCTAGCTCTACCGGTTAGATTAGAGTGAGTGCTTTTCGAGGTTCTTGTGGCGATGTGCGTCAGATAAGCGAAGAAGTGCCGCTGGGTCCCGGTATTGAGAGCCACCCCAGTTAGATCGGTAAGTGCTTTTCGGCTGCTGCTGCTGCTGCGTGGTCGGAAGAAGCAAAAAGGTAGAAATACACACCACTGCACATCGGGATGCGCATTGATTCACGATCGAATTAATTTGTGTATCGAGTAGTGCGCCCCGGATTGCTGCTCCGTGGCTTGTTCCTTTTTTTTCGTCTTTCTGCTTCGTTCGGTGTACCTCTAGTTTCTACAGCCGGACGAAGCGTTTAAGCTGTCTCGCTTCTCGATTTTTAATCTCCTCGTGTGTAGACTCCAACATCAAAGCGTTTCGTCGTCGTACAGCTAGGAAATGATCCGAATTTATGTCGGAACGCTTGTTGAACGTTTCACACTGAGCATCTTAAACACACTGAAGCGAATAGCGTAAAGCACGAAAGGTAATATCAAAGATACTAAAGACTAAACCCCCCAAATACGCGCACGATCCTCAATTGATCGTTTGTTGAACATTTTGCAATGGAAACTTTATGTGTGGCTTATTTGTTTACCCTAACTCGAAAGTTAATAATACACATAGATGTACATCACCGCGTCTTCCACGGTCAGGATTTTGTACTCCTTTCCGGCTGACAATCATCAAGATCCGGGCAAAGCGGTATGTTAAGTGGAACATATTTCGGTTGACGTTTCACCTATTCCTATCCGCTTCTCCCTCCCCCTCCAATGCCGCTCCCAGCCACCCACTTCTTCGTACAGCGTGACAACATATACTAACACTACGTTCCCATACAATGAGATGGTTGGGTTAGAAGCGGAAGCAGAGGTATTGAAAAGATGTGAGAAACCGCAAAGGCAGCCGGCTAATGGAAAAGCATACTCTTGCTGATAAGATTGCTGCACGTGCGTGTGTGTACGCATGCGTGTGAGTGTGTGTTTCGGTGTTGTTATGTAGTGGCCAGGCTTCAAAGCAGACGAAGCACAGCCAGGACTGGACCGGTTCCAAGATGGTGACAAGCATTCAAGCATCGAGAACGACGTGATCACGTTGATGTATGAATTTAAAAACGAAACTTAATTAACCCCTTGAGTCGATACTAGCAAGAAATTTTAAATGAATCATTTTGTAAAAAAAAAAAACGACGTGTTAATATTAAATGCAAAAAGGAATCTCTCACTTTTGCATTACTACAAACCTTCAATTCTCAAATCAAGAAATCAAGAAGTCTCTAAAGTTGATTGAATATATTGAACCCAAAACAGATATCAAATCGCATCCAAACCATTCTCCCGTTGCAAGTACTGATTATTATGCCATCATATTCTAGATCTATGGCCTCTGATGCCCTGGGCACACTGTTACTCATATTTATTTTACACATTATAACATATTTATTATTTTTTATTTACACAACAAACTCAGCAATGCCTCCTTCTTGAGGTTGTAGGGCCAAACAAGATTTCCTATGTTTAAAATTTTGTTGTCTCAAACCGCAAATTAGTGCAATTTTTAGCTTTGCACATTTTCTTCTTTGGCATTACAACTTCGAATGGTTTTGACCTGCCATTTTTGGCTTTCTATGACTTAGTTTTATCCGTAGCTGGACAATCAATCCAGCTTTGCCAGATTTTTGCATTTTCTCAAGCACTGGAACAAGCTCTAATAAACCTGCTTTGAGCTTTTGACAGTACGATAGAGATAGAAAACATGGAAAGAGACAATCTAATTTATTTAAAAATCCATAAAACATTAAGTCTAGTTCAACCCGAATACGAACTTTGTGCATAGAGTGCCAGATAAGCTTTACCCGTCGAAGGTGAACATATCTCGCTTATCCATTGTATTAATTGTTTCCACAAGCCATATCAGCCTCCCCGAAAACATTCACGTCAAGTCTGCCCAGATTTGGAAGTAGCTTATCCCGCGGGAGTTTCGTCTTGTATTCTTAAGATTTTTTTTAATCCCCGAGACTTGGACGGGTAGCATCGACTGATCGGAATTTAATGAACCCCACGAGCAGTGAAACGCTGTGATAAGGAAACCACTTGGGAATGTTGGGTAAGGGTAGAGGGTGAAGAATAAAGACAAAGAACCGAAAGAAGAACTATTGATTAAAAGAGTTGAAAAGAAAAAAAAAACACCCAACCCAACGGAAAGCAATCGAAAAGAAAGGCCTTTGAAAAGGACCGCAAGGATGCGAGACTGTAGCGAATCGGCGAATCGTAAACGGCGTGGAGCTGGAAAGAAATGAGCGTGGCGGGGATCGTGTGGGGGGATCAGTAAGCACTACACCAGGGGTCGGCACACTTTGCTCAGAAAGGGGCAGACAGTAAACATAGAAACTGTTGGTCAAATATCCGATGTCGATTACCGATTAGTTAGTTTTGATTCATCGTTTCGAACAAGATCGAACTGGAAAATTAGATTTCGGAAAAAATATAATCACTATTTTTAAACAGCGTATTCTGCGAACATTGTATCTAATATTTTATGTATTAACACTAGAACCGCCGGACTTTTCAACCTTACTAGAACCGCCATATGGGACAAATTCGATGTCAATACTGCTCTAAATGGCCAAAAGCACATGACAAACTATTTTTGAAAGCAAAAGGAACATTTAGATTAATTATTTCAAGCATATATGACACATCTTTGGGTTTCTTGACATTGGGACAAAATATTACATTGCTTCATCAGAACCTGGCTCACATGAAACGCATACGTACGAAACTCTTTTAGAACATTTTTTTACATACTGGTCTATTACAGGTGAAGCATTCATTAGCACTTTTGCCCTCGTGACAAAACGTTCATCATTTTTTTCCGATGTTGATAACATAGTAAGAATCTACGTCAACAGCCATCCAGTACTTTTACCCCTACTTATCCGGCTTTGATACCACAAACTGCGTTAATAGGCACCTCGTATTGGATGGAAACAATTGTAATTGTAATTTCGCGAAAACTATTACGCGACATAACATTCTTGCAGAACGGAAGTCCGCATTTTTCGGACCACATAAGATCAATCTCCATGCCTTTGGACTCAGTAGCTCCGCGTATGTACAAACTCGCTAGAAATGCCTCCAGCTCAGCAAGAGACAAAGTGCAGTCTTTAATTGGCAATACTCTTCTTGCTTCAATATCAGTGCACTTTCGAATTCGATTTAGAATACCATTATCAATTATTAGACGCGTTGACAGCAGGGATACCAGCCATCACAACTTATTTTGCAAAATTGTCCCATATGGCGGTTCTAGGGTGAACATGAATTTTTTAATGAACCGCAAGGGATACACATTTTTTATGGGAACATTCGAAAGATCGTTAAAAATAATAAAAGTCAGAAAATTTCAATGACCTGTCATGCCGGCCAACGGAATAACATACCATTTTCGAGTGTGATGGGACAAAAAAGTCCCATCGGCAGTTCTAGTGTTAACTCTAACGAGTGTTACTCGGCAAAGAACCGCAATAAAGGTATATCTCTGTCACCTGTCTCACTTTTCCGATCGCTGCAACTGACCTTAATGTAATAATCACATCATCAAAGCACTTTCTAAACTTTTTCTAGGAAGCTTCGCTATCTTTTATACTTACTTACTTATTTATCAGGCGCTACAACCGCTTCGCGGTCTTAGCCTGCTGTAACAATCCTCGATACCGCTCACGGTCTAGCGACGTCGTCTGCCAATCCATTATCTCGACCGTTCTGGCGGACGCATCTACGCCATCACTCCATCTCAGTTTGGGCCTACCACGCCTCCTCTGTCCGTGTGGACGGCCTAAAAGGACTTTACGGGCTGGGTCGTCCGGTGCCATTCTCATGACATGACCAGCCCACCGGAGCCTCGCGAGCCTAATTCGCTGCACAATGGTGAAATCATCGTACAGCTCATAGAGCTTGTCATTGTAGCGGCTCCTCCATTGCTATCTTTTATACCAACCGGAAATTGGAAGAAATGGCAAAATTTTCGAAAAAGATAGACACAATTATTGTGATCGTTGCTCCACGGGTTAAACAAAGTACAAAGTATTGCAGACGAGATCTTGTGTATTTTGTATGTGCTACCATTATTTTCTCTTGGGCCGGATAAAATCAGCTGACGGGCCAAACCTTGCCGACCCCTGCACTTTGTTGATCGAGACACGAGAATGAAGCGAAAGGCAAAAATCTGTTTTCCCAATTCGCTGTTCATGCTCCATTCCACCCAGCACCAATAATAACAAAACGTCCATAAAAAAGAAGGCAGTGAAAAAGTATCAAATAGGTGGAAGCGATGTAAGATCATTATTTTATCTCTTTCATCTTTCCCTGCGGGCCATTCCTCGACAGCGATCCGTTCTATAAGAAGAAGAGATGAAACGAACTGGCCGAGGAAGCAGGAAGCAGAAATAACTGAAGATACACACGCTGGAAAGTCTAAATGCGAACGGTGCAGAACAGCACTCTCAAAGAAAAACGAACAACAACTAAAAAGCTCCTTCGCACGCATACATCCATACAAACACATATACATAGATATAGCTCATATATACAGTTACGTACAAAACAATAAAACAAAACCTTTTGATACAACTTCTTGTTTGTCAACTAACTATTCAAAAATAGATCTTTTACACTGTTCAAAAATAGAGGAAAAGAAACTTTTACAATTTTACATTTGTTTAAACTTACTAAATAGCAATGGCCTCGTTTTCGCAAGAAAAAGCTTCGTTGAACATTGGCACCACAAACCGATACTTTTACACTGTAACAAAATTAGGTGGTCTTATTCCAATGTCCGGCACTGTAGACTATATAACCGTTCGCTACACACAGAACGATTTTACCCCACGGAACTGAAAACCGGTTGCAGAACCGATCTCGAAGCCGCCGGTTGGTGTTATAATAATTGAACTTAATAGACCATCATCTCATCATCATTACACCGCGATCAGGCATCTAAAAGGGAGGCATGAGCCATGACGACGGCGTCCACGATCACAGCGATCCACAGTGTAGGCACCGGGAAGGATAGCGTGAAGAGGGTGCTGCACTTTGTGCTCAAGGGAAGGGCGGAACAAATTGACACCGAAGAAACTTTCGTCCGAACCGCGTGGATCGACACCCGGGAATTCTGCGTTTAAAAGATGCAAGCCCGACATGACGAAGTTGACGTGAGTGTGCCACAGCAGCTTCAGACAGGAATTTTGAACATTGAAGCGCTGAACTGTAGGCGTTTCTACCTAGCAAACTTGTTTTATAGTCATCAACTCACACTGGTAAGGATGATGTGCGCTTTAGTAGGTAGTATGTCCTGCGAACAGCCACACAATCTGTGGAACACTTCGATGAGTGATCAACTAGGTGAGAAACCTACTTATTTAGTTGATGTTATCGGATAGCATAGTCAAAGTGCGATAAGCACAAGCTCGCTACCGCTCACGAAAAGAGATGAATCCTTCGAATCCAATTTGTTTTTTTTTTTATGATTCCAGAATAATACTCTCAAAAAAGACAGCGTTTCCATGGTAGAAATCTATCCCCACTCATATTCAGCACATACACCGTGAGTCAAATGCTTTAAATTCTACTCCAGTCTATTCAAGTGCTCTTCCCCATGCGGCATTACGAGACGACGATCGGTCGCTGGACTGTGCTGGGACAGGGTGGTGACGGTAGAATGCGGTTAGTCCTCCCGTAAGAGGAGAATGGCGGGAATGATGGAACAAGATGAAAGAACTGTGCCGCCGACGCGGTGCCGCAACTGGCATCATCATCATCAGCGAGCAAGAGGACCTGGGATAGCTGGTGTGGATGAGAAGCTCACCGCAACCACTACGATTTCATCCAGCCTGCATTCCCCAGCTAACTTCTGGGTCTGGTTTCTTGATTCCATTTTGCTGTCTGTAGACGGGGCGAGAGCAGAGCATTAAGGCATGGCTGGCACGGAGCAGCGACCATAGTCTGGAGCGGCATCGAAGGGTTGGGTTGCTTTTTGTGTGGGGGCAGGGTGTAATAGCATTATTATAATACATCATTCTCCACCATTCGCTAAGCGTAAATTAAGAAGGGGAAAGGAAAAATGCGCACAGTACCGGCGCGGTATGGCCGTATATGAGACAGGCGTGTATGGTTGGGTCTGCTTTTTTGCGGTCAGAGCTTAAGCGTACGTCCTGCAACCGATGACGCTAATCATTTGGACTAACGTTGACATTAGCGTTCTTACTTACCCAGGGTCAGCGGTGTTTGCTCAGTGTGCTTGCATGTGCGTTGCACGAATACAAATATTTCAGACAGTAGTGCGAATCTGAATAGAAAATGCAGCCAAGCCATTGCTGTTGAAAGGTTTTTGAAAGTTTCAACCTCTTCATCTTTGAAATCTCTAGATATTCTGGTCTGTCATGTCTGACTTTGTTGACTATTTATTTACCTGTAGAGCTACGTACGAGAGAACGGCTCGGAATGGATTATGACTCTGTGCCGTTTTTTAATTCTCAAATGTTAACCCAACCTGGAATTATATGCTAGCATTTTAAATTTCTATACTCTTCAGTTACAGTAACAACAGCATTCAAATATGTATATATATTTTTTTTGTTTTTCATATGCTCAAGTTATATGTGTCGTATAATAAAAAGTCTCAGACATGTCATTTAATTTGATCGCTCTCGGGACACAATCGTATCCACATTTTTTGTAAAGAAAGGTAGGAATTGTGCTATGCATAGAGATCCGATCAATTGTAAGAAAGTGTCTATGTTCAAAAATATCGTTTCATTTGTTGAGTCGGCTTTACGGTAATCATTTGACACCTTGGTCTTTGCAGGTGGTACAACTGAGCCAACAAAAACGAGTTACAAGTCCGCCTGGTATACAGACTGCTTGGATAAGGCTGTCCGATAGAGATTTGCTTTAAAAAAATTGATCCCTGTTAAAATCAGTTGAAAGTTTGTCCGATATTTTATCCGATATTTTGCTTATTCAGAGAGAGTGTTTACCACATGGATGATGTGCAACATGTTCCGGATATAGAGAATAAGTTTTGTATAAGAATTTTCATAATATCCATGATATTTTTCACCGTTAAAATGTAAGATCATACTTTTGGATCCATGTTTCACAACGATAATGCTTTCTCATCAAGAATCGGTTTTCCTCATCTATTTCACAGCATTTTACAGTCAATGTAGGTTGGCCGAATCTGTCCTTCGTTTTTTTTTAAAGACATAAGATGCCGTTAAATTATATGAACTGAGCCAACAAAAATGTGTTACAAGTCCGCCTTGTATACAGACTGCTTGGATAAGGCTGTCCGATAGAGATTTGCTTTAAAAAAATTGATCCCTGTTAAAATCAGTTGAAAGTTTGTCCGATATTTTATCCGATATTTTGCTTATTCAGAGAGAGTGTTTACCACATGGATGATGTGCAACATGTTCCGGATATAGAGAATAAGTTTTGTATAAGAATTTTCATAATATCCATGATATTTTTCACCGTTAAAATGTAAGATCATACTTTTGGATCCATGTTTCACAACGATAATGCTTTCTCATCAAGAATCGGTTTTCCTCATCTATTTCACAGCATTTTACAGTCAATGTAGGTTGGCCGAATCTGTCCTTCGTTTTTTTTTCAAAGACATAAGATGCCTCAAAATTATATGCGTTAACTAGTGGTCAAAATATGCCACGTAAAACCATTTTGTTATTTATTTATTTATATTCCAATATGACGGCTGTACGCCGTATTTTCAAAAACCATTTTGTTGCTTAGGTATTAAACTCGCAATACTAACAAATCATCAATCGCAAACTCCTCAACTTTTTTGGTCCATATCAACTGGCAGCTGTAATATTTTATCTTTACAAAAAAGTCATAATGTAAAAGAAGATGAATGTTTCAATAGATCGATAGGACTTAAGTCAGTGTATTTCTTTAAATGTATTTGTTAATGTAGTGTAATGAATGGCGGAAGGACACAATTTCTGTTTTTAAGCTATTCTTAGATGTCCATAAGTCTTTCAATCGGAAGTCCGTTTCGTCATCCTCACTTCATGCACTTTCGTAGCCACTCACCCGTTGTGCGACTGATTCTAAAAACCCTGGAATTTGGACACTCGTTTAAATTTTATTAAATCCTATATATCTTTTATATCTTTTATATATCTTTTACTCTATTTCATAGATCACATCGTTGCGCCCAGTTATCGATTCAGGCTGCTCAAAACAAGCTCTTTTCCTTTTCTGCTCATCACTATTTCCACTCTGCTCACCAACCGCACCGCGTCCGGTACACCCATGCCGTTCGTTGTGTGAACAAGTGCGCAAGGACTGCTTCAGCGAACCACAGCACAGCAAGCTTTGGCCAGTCTATCTCGATTGTAGAGTATTGCCGCAGCCCGAAAAGCACGAACTCTGCATGCAGGTACATGTGGCATCTGCTTTCCACCGAATGCTCAGTTACTCACCTTGCACCTTTTGTTTTCGTACAGGTACCGTCCGATGCGACCGGAAGCATCAAACAACGTGCCGGTCATAACACTCCGACGTATCATCTATCGGTGCCAGCAAGTGGCGGTGCCGGTTCCCCAGCACCAACCATTACCCATGACAGTGTCGAATCCGTTGTGAAGGGGTGGTCCATTTCCAACCTCACCTCACTGTTGCAACACGCTGGTGTTACGACCGGTGCTGGTGCTGGTGCTGCACATTCATCGGGAGGATCTGTCTCAGTTGGAGCTAACGCCGGACAGAGAGTTGTCGACAGTATTAGTTGGTCCGACCGGATCAATTCTCTGTTGTTGCCGAGTGTGGCTCTACCCGGTGTCACCTCTTCGGATATCGTCGGAAACTCACGAAATCCATGTCCGGCCAACTACAGCCTCGAATACGATCGGTGCGTGCCGAGATGTGGACCTACAATCGATGCGCTATACAGCCAACGTCAAAAAGAGCTGGTAGAACTGTGGACGCTCGTCCTGTCGGCGGTTTGTTTCATCTTCACACTCACGTCGCTCGTTTCATTCTGGACAAAAGCGTCCAAGCTGGAGTACCCAGACCGTCCAGTCCTGTTCATGACACTCTGCTACAATCTGTTAGGGTTGTGCTATCTGGAACGTACTATATTGCACAGCCCGCGTCGCTTGGAAGCTGCCGTTGAGTTGATGCTTTTGGAAACTCCCGGTACCGGTGGAACTGGCTCCGTAGCAACCGGTACAACTACCACCAGCTCGACCCGGTCCGACTGCTCCATAACATCCCAATGCCTAGCGTACTATATTCTTAAGCATTATCTACTGCTGAGTGCCAGCACCTGGTGGTTAATTTTTGGACTCTGCTGGTACCTGAGCACTGCTAAACAGTGGTCATGTGAGGCACTTGAACGAAAATCAGGCCTGTTTCACGTCCTAGCCTGGGTCGTACCGTTTGCAGCTCCAATTGGTGCGTTACTGCGGGGCCATATTCAACGCTTTGAACTAACCGGCTTCTGTACGGCACGTGGTTTTACGGAGCTACCCGTACTGCTGTTGTTATTGCTTGGCGCCGCGCTCGTCAGCTTTGCACTGGCCGCGCTTGCTCGGTTACGGCTCTGCTGGAACCAGCGAGCACCTCATCTAGGCCGAGTATTCGGACGCGTACTATTGTTTGCCGTGTGCTATCTTACACCTGCCCTATCTGCGACGATCTGCATGATGTTGGAACGCGTTGATCACGAGCTAGAACCGTGTCCAGCGGGTGAAACCGGTGAGGGGTGTGTTGCTCAGCGGCCTCCGCACTTTTCCTTACTGCCAACTGTGTTGCGTTTGGCACTTACGCTGCTAGGCGGTGGCTTTGTTGGCATATGGCTGTGGTCCCGACAGCCATCAGATGCGGACGTTAATGCAGCGAAAAAAAGTAATCAACCATCCTGCTACAATACCACCGATCTGATGCTACTGAAGGGTGGATCTAAACCGAGACGAATATTGGATGAGTGTGGTGCACTAACTGGCACCGGAGTCCGACGAACTGAAGGCCGCTCAGCTCCGGACGATGGTAGCGTAGTGTTGGGAGAGGCACAGCTTCTCACCGGCCGCTACAAAGACATCAGCGATCGGCGGCAAACCCTTCGAGGTTCGTCGAGAAGTACAGCCAATAGTCCTTATCGAATCCGGACAGATAAATCAAAGACAAAAACATCACAGAAAGTTTGCTACACCTATCGCCCCGGAACTGGAGTTCTTTCTGAGCATGGTGTCGCTCTGCGTTCACCAACCGACACGTTGGGGTCGATACGGTCGGACATGGGACAACGGTCGCCGTACACTGGTAGTTCCGGTGGAATAGCCTCGAACGGTGGTTACGTCCCGGTACGAGTTCATCGCAGTCTCCGGGCCGTCCCGATGTCTATGATTACCCGTATTTAAACCCGGTCGCTATCGTTCTCTTTCGATTCACCGGTAGTGCCTAAAGCAGTATGGTGCACTTTCTGAAAAGCTTTAATTAGTTTATACGAGAAGTTTCTACGTTTTACAGAGTATGTTTTAAATCTCGATTTAGATCTAGTGTTAGTTATTTGATTATTTATCATAATTTTAGTACAAGTGATAACACACCAGTGGAATGGTACGTTTAAGGTTTAATGTTCGTAAAACCCTTCCCCATAGAGGGGCTGGCTTATTCGGTTATGTTGTGAAACACAATTCTAGACCTACCCCAGGCACGACTTAGTTGAAGTGTGCGAGATTATCGCTCTGTTGATGTTGAATAAAATGTCTAGTACGATAAGTTTGTGGGACGCAAACAAAAAATTGCAATCATCCGAAGCATACACATTAAAAGATCGTCGAATAGAGATACTCGTTCGTAAACCACAGTTCCGAGTGATCTTAGCAATCCGATATTTGTTTGTATAAAGTTGGTCACCAGCCAGTTGTGTATAACGAAACTTAGAGTCAGAAAGTGCATATATCTCTTACGTTTACGATGCTGCACCTGTAAATTACAACCCACATGTAACAAAAAATACGATAAATCTTCAAAACGATAGGAAGCAAACAAAATTTATAAAAACCAATCACCTTCACACCAGTTCTGAAATGTAGTTTAGTATTATACATCCTTGTTAGAAAAGGGACTGTTTCGGTTGGTGTTCGTATATGCAATGCATCTTGCCATTAGTAATGTACCCAATTACTACCCACAAAAAATCACAAAAATCAATATTGTAAAGATTGAAACAAATTTAGCATAAATGCTTAATGTACTGTACGGTAGTTTAGAAATACACTCAAAATAATCTAATTAGTGTGCGATATATTCTAGATGTAGGGATAGTCTACAGAAGATCTCTTAGAAAGAGGGCTTATTCAACATTAAAAAATGATACAATGCTATGCTTTGCTATACGCGAGCCGGAGAGTAAAAGGAATGAATGTAGCTTAACAACAAGTCCGAGACTGAATAAATTAATTAAAAGCAATCCTTTTGATATAAACTATTTTCCTTTTTTTTTCTTCTTCTTGACTGACTCACGTTAGACGACATTGTAAAGACAATCCGTTTTCCGGGAACTCGATCCATGATTGCTTTCCTCCTCTTACAGCTACAAGAGATCTCTGACAGGTATGACTCAATTCAATACAGCTTGCTGTGTGAATCTTCACTACATGCCGAGCGGGTCGTTGACGAGCACCATTACGGTAGGACATGAGTGCAACATCCATTAACATTTTTTTTGTTAACGGAGAAGAAGGCCCATATTGTCATAGTCTACGATATGCTTGCTATTGTCACTGCACCAATATCTCTGGTATTGCCAATCTGATCGCAATTGTTACCACTATTGTTGCTGTTGGGTCACTGGCGATTCGCGTCCTATTTGTTCTTCTCCATCGTCGTCGTCTGCGTGCCATGGGCTTTCTTCGTTCTATATTAGCTGGAGAGTTCTGAAGATGCTCCTTGCAGCGGTGCGGATTGCCTCCCAGGTTTCGCTATCGGTGTGCATCTCGGTTGCGTGGTTGTCCATTATAAGCAGAGCTCGACTCCGTTGTTGCATTTCTTGAAGGATTCGGGCAAATCGTGAACACGTGAAAACTACGTGGCTGCTGCTGCATTATTTTCACCAACTTTCACCATTCCGTTTCTAATGTCAGTCAACTTGCCGCCTGTTGCTGCGTATTCATCATGGCAACGGATGTCCTCTTCCATCAGTAGAACCAGCAGTATGGTGCTGTATGCGCTTGCCAGTTGGGGGACCATCGATCGATGCGACTTTTGTATCTAGTGACACTTGGTCGGCATCAGTGCGGTCAGGATGTTTGTTATACGGGTTGCAGACCGTTGCCATATGCTGACTGTGGTGCTGTATGAGACAAAGCTCCACTCCTAGGTACTTCAGGTTTTCCGTCGAGGTGATCGTGTGACAGTTTGCAGTTGTCCAGTTGTTGATGCAGTCGTGGGTACAAAAAATACCAACCCAACAAACAATTACGGCAGTTTCGATGCGTCGTCCGAGCCATTTCGTACTAATTTGTACGAATTTAACATATACTGGGACCTGTTTGGTCAAAACTACATCGAATGGTTCTGACCTGTGATAAACTAGCTTGATTGGTTTATGTCTATGGAACTCTGTACACGGGGTTAGTCAAAATCCCGTCAAGAAACCCGAAATTGAGCCGAAGCATACGCACACTATCATAAATTTGATTCAGCCCCTTACATTTAACACCGGTAGTAAGAATGAGAACGCCTATCCGCGTTCTCCCTCTGGCCTGTACAAAAAAATCAGGAACAAAACGTATCCAAAGTCGGGCGTTTCCGGAAGCCAACGTCAGTAAAGCCGAATAGAAAACTGTTGCTGACGGGAACAAAGTTTGACTGTTGCTGACGGGAACAAACCGGACTTAGCGTCCGCCGTGGGTGAGCCGGCGACGCGAAGGAATGGCCGATTCTGGAACTCTCGCGCAGTTCCGTTTTGTCGCCCGATTTACTCGGATCAGACGCTTAGGCTTTTCCCTTGCTCGGCCAGAGTTAGTTCTTAACGGTGGATCCTTTCTTCGGAACGACACGTTTGGGAGGACGGGAAGACCGGCCTTGCTAGGTCGGGCAGATTAGCCTTTTTTCCTGGATAAACCAGGAGAAGTTTCTAACCGCGGACCTGGTTCGGATGGTCACTAATTCTCCTCGTTCTTCCGACGGAGTGGGGAGGCACTACTGGAGTGCGGGACCAACATCCGGAGGGAAGGCCAAGGTGAAACTTACCCGAATCTGAAAACAGAGTTCCCAATAAGAGCCTACACTTCTTTGATCGAGTTTCGAATGCGAGCTGATGTTTATTCAATAACTTTTCGTTCTTATATATTAATTTCGATCCCGTGATCGATGCTGTCGGAGCGAGAAGGAAAACTTTATTTCTTTCTCTATTCAATCAATGGATAAGCGATCGCATATCGCTTTCCAGCATCCGCGCCCGGTGTTTACGCTTTGTTCTATCGTCAGCGCACCCGAGCATCGATTTGTCCTGACATTGCCGATATGCTATAACGTAAACATTGACCATCAGTGCAATCGTGAAGGCGAATGAGGTCTATGAGACCCAAAGCCTCTATAAATAAATGATAGTGCAATCGTGATATCGCTTACGCTGGGCTATTCGTCAATCCGATCGCAATCCTGGTTCTGTTACTGTTTTGCTTACGTCGGTTATTTTGCTTCCCTAAGCTGCGAGACAATCAAGCGTTGGGTTGTGACGATAGGTTTTTTGTTAACGCGTTCTAAAACGTTACAATTTCCAAATGCTACTTTTTAACTTTAATTCATTGTCGCGTCCACAACATTCCGCCCCTTGTAAAACTACAAGTTTTACCAAATTACGCGACCTATATTATAGTTGATAGCAGAGAATCTTATGCATTATTGCCTTTCTAAAATCTCTCAATTTACGATATTTGTTTTTTGCGCACGCAATTATACCACTGATTTATAGATGTGCAGACGTTTGCTGAGTTGATGACTGTGTAGGGCTTTTGCTGAAGCTTGCTGCGTCGACGTGATGTAGGATGCGATGCTGCCAACTCGGTTCTTGAAGATTCATTATCTCGTTGCTTAGCTCAGGAAAAAAATTCTTTGTCTTCTGATTTGGCCTGCGTGCTTGTGGCTGCTCTTCGGCTTCACCCTTAACGACAATTTCGGGTGTTTCTTCTCCGACTTTTGCCTTTCGGGTACTTCTCATATGGTCGCGATGAGTAAGTAGGTTCGTTACCGAGTCCCAGAACGAAGCTAGTAGTTGCCAACCGATGCCGTAAATATCATACAGTATTCTTCCGTGTATGATTGTGTCGACGATTAACTTGAAGGCTCTGGCGATTATGTAGATACCCAGGGTTATGTTGCCCAGCCAGGTGGACCATGATACAAACTTGGTCCAGTATTTGTCGAATGCGCTGTGGATGAGGTTTTCCGAAACCAGTGGATCGAAGGAAAATCCTTGGAGGTTGGGGTGTTGACCGATCATCATCTGACGACGCTATACGTTTATCGTGCTGCTCGTAGACCATGTTCTTCATCTTTTGCTGACTATCGGAGTCGTAAAATCCACTTTCCAAAAGGCTTGGTAAGGGAGTGTATGACCAACTCGTTATGATGTCTGCCGTCAGCTCTTGCAGTGGCGTTGTTTTTCGAAGTCGCTGGTCTGTCGTGTACCATCTTCCACCGATCGTGAATTTGGCTGGTAGTAGCGGTGTGCAATCTATTTGCGTACCCCTTAGCTGCAGTATTCTGGTGACTGGGGCCATAAACAACGACAAACTGTCTTTCAGCGATCACATAGAGAACACGCTAACTAAAGCTAACAAAACGCTTGGTCTTATTATCCGTCTGTCCTCCGAAATTCGTGATCCTATATGTCTTAAATCACTGTACTGCTGCTGGGTTCGCGCAATATTTTAGCATGCTGCTGTAATATGGTCCCCAGCTGGCCTGACAGCGATGGATAGGATCGAGAGGATACAACGGAAATTCACCCGGGTTGCCGTGCGCCGGTTTCTTGTCGGGTACACGGATTCGGTTCCCTCTTACCCCCCATCGCTGTCGACTACTGGGTCTTGATTCGATTAGAACGCGATACTCCCATATTCGTTCCTATTTTATCGCTTGTCTCCTCTCGCATGAACTCGATGCTCCTGCGCTTTTGTCCTTGATTCCGTTTTATGTTCCCTCCCGACGCCTACGAGACAGACCTCCGCTCCTCATCCCAACTCGTAGTACACGTCATGGCCAGAATGACCCATTCCTATGTGCGCTCGCGGCCTTTAATGATTCCTATCATCTATTCGATTTTGGCATCCCCGCTTCCCGTTTCCGCTCGCGTCTTCGTGATTCCACTTCCTTCTCCGATGTTTAGGCTAAGAACACTTTTTTGTTAAACCCATGCGGCATACAAAATAAGAAATAAATAATAATAATAATAGATTGGTTGTTGTATTTCACAGGTATTTCCTGGTAGCAGTCATCCTTCCTGTCATACGTGACGAAAACTGGTTTGCACTCGAGGATGTACAGTACCTCTGCAGCAACCACCGCTGTATATCCTGGGCGTTATACCAAATTTGAGACAAACTCGCTAGGGTTGAGGCGTGCGAGTGACAATTTGGTTTCCAACATCGTTTTGTCGATCTTACATATCTCCGTCATTACCGCTGTGTAGACGTCGTTTAACTTCTGCCCCAGGTAACTTTCCACCAGCGTGATCTTCGAATTAAAATAGGTAAACAGGTCCAAGTTTCTTCCATTTACCGCTTTACGTTTGAACGGCGATTGATAACCGTTCAGCTCGAGGATGAAGATTCTCGGGTGATCTGTCACGTAGCTGTCGAAACCGCAGATCTGTTTAGTGTCCCGGGCTCTTATTGAGAACATGTGTTCCGATGTGATAAGCGTGTACACCGCATTCGTGGGACCCTTAGTGTTGTTGCTGTTGAACGTTTTGTTGACCGTAAATTATTTCGAAGTCGGTTCTTTCACACAGCATTTGAATGTCCTTCTCCCAGGTGAAATAGCCAAATTGGTCGTCTTCGATGTCGGCTGTCGTTGCATAGTCGTGCATGCTGATTTCGTACTCGTAGTAGACGAGAGCGTTCTCCCAGGTATGGGTTGAAGTTCTGTAGACGCCTCCGATGCACGCTGAACCCTTGATGCTGCCGATGACTAACGTCTTCCCCCTGGTGGTATCATTGCGGCGAATTTCCCTAATTTTATGGTCTAGGGAGAGAGATATTTCACCTAACGTTTGGGCCCTTTTACATTCTGAAGGAGTGAATTCCTTTACTATATAAGCATACCCATTCTCGTATTCCAAGGTGTGGGACCATGCCACGCAATGTTTAATAGACCGTTTGATTACTACCTTACACTGATGTACATGAACGAGGGTTTTTGGACTTCTTTGCAAAACCTGTATGCGTGTTTCGATAGTCGTTATGTCTTGTGTTGGGGGTATGCAAGAGGCTACTTTCATGAGCAAATAACTCGTTATATTGATATTGTCGTTTGCGCAAGTTAAAAAATATAATGTGTAAACACTTATATTTTCGGATTCAGACTCTGAAGACAATACACAACTAGTAGAATACAACTAGTTTCATTGCTATTCAAAATCGGAGTAACTTTTATTAACGAAAGTTTCTTAAAAGTAAAGTTAACCCGTTAGATAATCTATTGAAGGGTAACACTCCATTTCAGTGGACTAAGGAATGTAAGCAAGCGTTTATCAAATTCAAGTCACTACTATCGTCAAATCTGTTACTTACGCACTATGACGTATTATATGTAAGGAACATATCCGAGCCCATAGAGGTATCGAAGAAAATAAACAGCATATTTTGAGAAAGTATTATTTCCCAAAAATGACTGCACAAATAAGGAAATATGTTAAAAATTTGTAATGAATGCAAATACGATAGAAACCCCATGAAGAATCCTTTACAGAGTACACCATTACCAAAAAAACCATTTGAAATACAGCATATAGATATTCTTTTTTTGGAAAAGTATCACTTTTTGACATGTGTTGATAAATTTTCGAAATATGGCCAAATCAAAATGCTTAAATCTAGAGCAACCATAGACGTGCTTCCAACGTTGAAGGAAATTATATTGAAACATAAACCTCCCGATATTATCGTAATGGATGGAGAAAAATCCTTTAACTCTGGCGAAGTATTAGATTTTTTCAATAAAAACAAAATTCAACCATATGTAACAGCTACTGGCCGCAGTGAAATGAATGGAATAGTCGAAAGATTTCATTTTACTATACTGGAATTATACAGAATAACAAAAACTGAAAATCCGAATGAAGATCCTCTTGACTTAATCGAAATGGCACTAATCTTGTACATAGAAATAAGAAATCTATGTTCCTCATCCTTATCAAACCTCCTAAACATCCCAAACCTATACCTACATACATTGCAAAGCATTTCATCAATGAAGAACCAGCAAATTGCGACTACGTTACAACCCAGCGAGAGAAGAAATCATCAATTTGGGCATGACGCATATACTCATCAGATCGTCAACTTAACATTAGAATCATCATGTGAAACGACAAGAACACCTGCACACGCTACACATTGATCTTCGGAAGAAAATGGCATACATAAAATTGGAAACCAATAGCTAAAACTGATCATGGAAAAAGTTTCTAGCTTCATCAATAACCACTCCAATTATGATATTCATCATTGCTATTGATCGTACCCACCCGAAGAAGAAGAATACCGTCATCAACATTGAAGTTGACGCAACTCCAAAGCTACCAACGCAACTCATGATAACGGGAATTGGTTCATTAAGTACCCGTTGTTCGAAGCCTAACCTACCCCAACATTTTCGTACGGAGCCTCAAATCTAAAAGGGGAGAAGTGAACACACGTTACCATACACCGGAAGAAACCGCAGCGTTGCACAAATCGTCACTTGGGTACAACGCTGATCGAAGACACAACATGCCGTCGATATACAAAAACAAACCGGCGACCCAATTATGAATGCATCGTCACCGAATTTCGCAATTTCAATGCACCAGCGTCGTGGAACCAACTTAGCAACCGAATTGCTAAGTTGCATTCCTTCCACCATTCCTTCCTCCTCACACCCTGCTATATCCATCCATAGAAAAATGTTAACTTTACTTTTAAGAAACTTTCGTTAATAAAAGTTACTCCGATTTTGACTAGCAATGAAACTAGTTGTGTTCTACTTCATCCGTATTGTTTTCCGAGTCTGAATCCGAAAATATAAGTGTTTACGCATTATATTTTTTAACTCACCCCTTGCTACAGATTTCGTCGGGAGCTACCAAGCTGGATTTGATGGAGGGAAATCCACTACCGACCAAATCTTCACTCTACGGCAGATCCTCCAGAAGTGCCGGGAGCACCAGATCCCCACGCACCACCTGTGCATCGACTTCAAGGCCGATAGGATTGGATTGTGGATCAATGTGACGAAGACAAAGTACCCGTTTGTCGGAGGCTCTGATCGTGATAGAGCACGACTCGGAAGCAGAGTATTAGTTGACGGCGACGATCTCGAGGTAGTAGAGGAGTTCTGCTACCTTGGCTCGATCGTAACTCCGGACAACAACGTAAGCAGCGAAATCCGAAGGCGCATTGTTCAGGGGAATCGTGCCTACTACGGGCTCCACAAACACCTGAGATACAGAAGACTCCAACAACGCACGAAATGCGCCATATATCGCACTCTGATACGGCCGGTAGTCCTCTACGGGCACGAGTCTTGGACTATGCTGGCAGAGGACGCCAATGCACTCGCCATTTTCGATCGGCGGGTGCTGCGGACTATCTTTGGCGGTGTGTGCGAGTACGGCGTGTGGAGAAGGAGAATGAACCACGAGCTAGCTGAGCTGTTTGACGATGCAGACATACTGACGGTTGCCAAAGCCGGAAGGGTACGCTGGTTGGGGCACGTGATGAGGATGCCGGACTCATGCCCCTGCCAGGAAAGTGCTCGTCAGCGACCCGTTCGGCACGAGGCGTAGAGGAGCACAGCGAGCTCGTTGGCTGGATCAAGTGGAGTCAAACCTGAGGGATATCGGATGCAACCGGGGGGGGAAGAATGCAGCCATGGACCGAGTTTCCTGGAAACTAATTGGACGCCAGGCCCTGTCTACAAGACGTGCTCCGTAGGAGCAGGTCAGAAAAGAAGAAGAAGTTGTGTCACAACACTTGTTCGGAACCGTGTTTTTTTTTCGGATTGTCTATTTGTCTTTCGGATTTGTTTGTTTTGTCCCCTTAACTAGTTTCTCAATTATGTTTCTTTGTCCTATTAAAGAAAATGCACTAACTTTTGTTTACGCCTGGTGCAAATATATTGTGGCCAGCACGTCCCATACTATGGCGTGCAACTGTGTTGCACCCATAGTAAAATTGTGGTAGCTCTGGATAGCGACTTCCATAATCGCGATGGGCGCCTCTAAGGCCTGCCGTGTCGCCGCAGGTAGATTTGCTACCACCTCTTCCGCTTCGGAGATCAGCTCCTCAATGTTCAGAAGAGACCGGTACCCATTGTAAAAACTCATACCCATGGCGGCCCTACACTTTATACCTAGTAAGGGAAAAAGGAAAGACAAAAAAATCTACATCGAACACGTCGTGACAGTTCCGTTGTGTAACCCGATTTACTCGGATCAGACGGTTAGGCTTTTCCCTGGCTCGGCCAGAGTTAGTTCCTAACGGTGGATCCTTTCTTCGAACGACACGTTTGGGAGGACGGATCCTTTCTTCGGAACGACACGTTTGGGAGGACGGGAAGACCGGCCTTGCTAGGTCGGGCAGATTAGCCTTTTTTCCTGGATAAACCAGGAGAAGTTTCTAACCGCGGACCTGGTTCGGATGGTCAATAATTCTCCTCGTTCTTCCGACGGAGTGGGGAGGCACTACTGGAGTGCGGGACCAACATCCGGAGGGAAGGCCAAGGTGAAACTTACCCGAATCTGAAAACAGAGTTCCCAATAAGAGCCTACACTTCTTTGATCGAGTTTCGAATGCGAGCTGATGTTTATTCAATCCCGAGCATCGATTTGTGCTGACATTGCCGATATGCTATAACGTAAACATTGACCATCGGTGCAATCGTGATATCGCTTACGCTGGGCTATTCGTCAATCCGATCGCAATCCTGGTTCTGTTACTATTTTGCTTACGTCGGTTGTTTTGTTTCCCTAAGCTGCGAGACAATCAAGCGTTGGGTGTGACGATAGGTTTTTTGTTAACGCGTTCTAAAACGTTACAATTTCCAAATGCTTCTTTTTAACTTTAATTCATTGTCGCGTCCACAACAAAAAGCGTTTCTCAATCACAAAAGGGCCGCGGAGCTAAATAAACCATCTTTAACTACATCGTTAACCAAAACATACAACAGACATTTCACAATGAAGGAACTCCTTTACGCACTGTAAAAGTGTAAGGGAAAATCAGCTGGTCCAGATGGAATAGTTTACCCCTTACTGCAACATCTTCCTCACTGTGCATTAGTATATCTCCTGAAACTATACAATGAAATCTGGTTGACAGGTAAATCCCAAACCATTGGAAAAATAGTTTCATTATTCCTATTCTTAAACCCCAAAAATCTCCTTTCAATGTCGACAGTTACCGTCCAATTTCATTATTAAACTGCATATCCAAAGTTCTTGAACGAATGGTCAATAGAAGACTCTGTTTTGAATTAGAATCTAGAAATCTTCTTCACACAAACCAACATGCCTTCC
>KZ063856.1:11738-28565 GCA_002091835.1 Anopheles maculatus | reverse complement strand
TATTAGTTCGGAGAAAGAACAAAGGTAACATAGTAGTGATTGTTTTGCGGATCTGTGGGGATGCCATAGTGGCATTATATATTTCCAGTTTTGCTGAGATTATGTTCCGCACCGAATCTCTCACATTTCTCTTTAGAGTAAAAAAACAAACTTATGCTTCATTTTTTTTTCGCCCACTGATCCACAAATGGCACAATTAGGCTATCATATTTTTTTGTTTTACCAACACTGGTGTACAATTATTTAGCTATAGTGTGGGTGTGTATATAGATTACAAAACATTGCGTACTAATGTAGGAAAAAATGGGAAAGAACAAGAACATCATATGGGTAGATAAACACGGTCATTAATTTGTGACTTTAGGGGTGACTTTTTTTTTGTTTTCCGTGTTGCCTTAATGAGCAAGCTATTTCCTACCATCAACCACCAAGCTACAATACACTCACTCACCCCATTTTAGATAAAAGAAAGCTTGCATGCCTGTTGGAGAGCTCTGAAAGAGATTATCTAATCATTCGTTTCGGGTACGGAAATATATGCTGGAAAATATAAACATACAAGTAAAAAAAATGGTAAAAATATATATAAGCATTAAAAAAACACGTTTAGGTACACTGGGTCGGGGTTCAATTGGAACGTATCTCCCCCACTACGTCCCTGCCTGAATATTCCAATGTAGTGGGTAATTTAGATCACAAATAGGCAACCATCGGAAGCTCAACAAGCTCGTTGTAAGCTTCCAAGGAAGAAAAAAATGTGTGGACTCCGTTCGCAAGACTGAGTAGCCAGCTATGGGGAACATCTAGACAGGAAAGCCAAAAATGGCAGACCAACACCGTTTGAAGTTGTATATACTATACCCAAATACTACTGTACACCGTAGAACAAAGCACTCAAGGCTCTGTTCTAGTACAAACCAAATAGCTGCTGAACAACTACTTCAATGGAGAAATAGTTAAAATGTGGTGAATGACCGTTAATATAGACATAGAAATAAATAGCTAATATACTATACACGCAAAATACAAACATAACACCGATCAACAAAAAAAAAAAAGCATTCTAAAAATATACTCGCCGGCGAGAAAACAAAAACTAAGGTAGGAACGGATCACAATTCCTCCTACCTTTTACGATGGCCAAATACAGACAGACCGGTTGCAACCAGTGCAGACGACTGTCGCAAAAAAATACTTTCCATTATATACTTCCGCTCCACCTAACCCACCGAAAAAAAAAAAAATGCTCTAAAAAAGCTTTTGATACTTTAGCTTATCCTCTACATCCCTTAGGCGCTGTTGTTCCTGCAACTTTGCCAGCTCCTTACGTACGGCAGGCTGTAGGTTAGAGTCCAGCTCGGCAGCACGCTGAAAGTCGGCCTTTGCCCGATCAAAGTTCCAGGCGCCCGCATGTGCCCTACCGCGTCGGAACCACGCCTTTACGCAGCTTTGATCGTACTTTAGCACCTCGGTACAGTGCTCGATGACAGCGTAAAAATCTTTCTCGGCCAGCTTACACTGGGAGTAGTTTAGCAGCAGCGGAATCTTCATCTGAGCCAACTCATCCCATTCCGGTTCGTTCGGTTTTTCTCTAGCAAAAGAAGGGGTTGGTATGAAAGACCTTACACAGCGACGAACAAAGGGCTCTCAGTACTTACTTCAGCATCAACTGCTCGATGATGCCTGTAGCGTACGAGTACGACTCTAGTGCCGCGGCCAGATTGTTCGCCTTGTACGCCGCATTACCCTGCTGCCGTAGCTTCTCCGCCAGTGACCGTTTCTCGGTATCGCTTAGCTGCCACGATTCCTTCTCGTACTCTTCCGGGCTTTCGATCGACAGTATCTCGATGGTGAACTCGAGATCTTGCGGGTTGGTAAACAACTCGTCGAGATCCTTATACCCGATGCCCTCGTTCTGTACCGTCATGCCGCAGCAGTGTTTCCGTTCCTCCCGTGGCTTTTGCGCATCGCGTATCGTTTTCGAGACGAACGGGTACTGCATTACCAGGGATTTGTCACACCGGAACCGGGCCACTTCGTGCAGGGCCATCTGCTGTACGATCGATTCCCACACCTCGAGCTTAAACTTTTTGCCCAACACTAGCTCCATTGGTTTCTGCTGCGTTCGACTGTCGTCAATGAGCGTTCGTGATTCGTCGCATTTTCTCGTTTGATAGTGAAACTTTACCTAGCAAAAGCAAATGGAAACGTGTTGCGTTGTTACACCTGGAGTGGAATGAGCCCCGAGCTTGTTTCTTCCTTTCCCACCTACCTTTGTGCCATCACGAAACGGGATCACCTTTGTGCCCGCGTGCACGATTGTTTTCAGTATGTTTGTATCCGGCTGGTTGCAATCCATCACGAACGGCACCACGGACAAACAGGAACCACAGCAGAAATCAATGACCAGCTAGCCCGGACGAGAAAGTACCACCTGCGACGGTGTTGTTTGTTTTCAGACTGTTCGTGACATTTTCTTTCGATTTTTCTCAGGCGCGCGTGACCCACGGGGAGCAGTGGGGTGGGCCTGGGGTGGGTGGTGTATGTGTACAGTGCGCACGTCAGTTTGGCATTTCGCTTTACGTTTTCCCACCCACGCACACGAAAGTGCGGTGAGAAATATGTATTTCGGTAAACATTCACATTCTATTAATTTTTGGATTCACATTGTTAGCAGGCGAAAGCTTTATAAAATTATTAAACCTGTCGCCAATAAGCTCTTGACAAGGTGATGATGTAACTTCACGCATCGATCGTAAGCTTTAATTGTGATTCCCCCATAACATATGCAATCCACATGACAAAGCTCACCGAAAACACTTACTCCGTGGGCTTCTTACGTGGGCATGGAACCTGCTTTCTCGCTCTTTCGCCATACATTTTAATCGGGGAGATGAGAGGCCAGTATGTTTGCCAACATCCAGTCAACAGAATGGATTATATTGGTGTTATTGTTATCTTTTGTTTGTTTCATGTTGAATAGATAAAAAATAATAATTTCTATTTTGGCACCTGGGTGATGTGCTATGTTTTTTTTTGCTTTGTTATGTTTTCATCACCGCTTTCTTTGCATATGTTTTTCGACAGCATAAACACGCCCACTGTGCGCTAACGCGAGCTGTCAAATGTGTTTGTTTGTGTTCTACTCAGCTGTGCTCAAATCGGACGGTGAAAAGTGAAGCATTTTTCCTTGTCGTTAGTTTACTAAACAGCAAAAAAAAAAAAACTACAGCAAATTCCGATCGCAACGTTAGCTCTACTGCATCGTGGGCTGTGCCACATTCTATGGTTTATTTATTGCTGGGGCGTTAGAATCTATGATAAATCAACAACATCGCTTAACACAATACACGAATGTTATCGCTGTTTCGCGCGTACGTTAGTATGGTGTGATCATTGTTGGATAATTGCTTCATGTCTTTCATGTCTAATTACTTTCTTTTTCAGCCCCCCCTGCGGGTCGTGGTCGGTGTGACGCAGTCCCCGTGGCGACGCTTGCGGTACACCCGCTGGTTCCACATTCGCATGAATCGAACCCGGGTCGATCATTGCATACGGTATACGATATATCGATGTATCTAGACATCGTCTCACTCTGGTTGGCTGGGCCCGTCCGTCCGTACCGTGATCAGCGTGCCGGCGTGGACGGATGCGGGCCGGCCTCATTTTGATATGTTTACCACGTTCTGAAAGATATCGGTGCAGTCCTGATCTAGAAGAAGGTTCTCCACCTGCTCATCCGACAGACCATCCTTTGCAGGATCCGAGCGCTGGAAGAGAAAAAAATCACTTCCGGCCGATTCGTCCCGCGCTACCTCCGATTCGCTGTTGCGCCGCTCGAGCGTCTTCCCGATCCGCTGGATGCCCTGCGCAAACACATCCTTCACCCGATCGCCCGTGTCGATGATAATGTCCAGGCTTTGGCGCCGCCCGGTGGTGGTGGTGTTGCTGCTGGCATTACTGTTGCTACCAGCGTTCGAGCCGGATGCGGCCGAACCAACCACACTCCCCGTTTTGGCGATCCAACCGGCAATACCGTCTGTACGACGCGTTCCCCCTTCCGGCTGATACGTTTCCATCTTTATTATGCGCGTTTTCGCTTTCGGGCTGTCCTCGGACGATGAATCGGTCGTTTCGTCCTGCGGCGTGGGTGCGTCCTCGAGCACCAGCGAGTTGTGCTGCGAGTATCCCGAGCTGCTGCTGTTCGAGTTGGACAACCGTATCTCCGTCCACTGCTCGATGTCTTCCGACGACATGTTCGTAATGTCGTCGATGGTCGGGTTCGGCGAGAACTGATAGTTGTCCGAGTCGCTTTCGCCGCTCGGGCTCGTCTTGCGCGCAAAGTCCTTCAGCAGATGCGGACAGTCCAGCTTATCCAGATACTTCTGCTTGATCGGGCTCGCCTTGATCGACAGTTTGGCCGGAAACTCGAGATACTCGTCGTTGCTGTCGATCCGGGCCGCCGACGGCGATTTGCTGAACGGGAGGTGCATCGTCGCTAGCATCTTGTTGCCGCCGCGTCCGGTCACCGCAGACGACGACGACGACCCGGAACCGCCACCGTCCTCGTCCAGGCTGTTGGCCCGTGCCTTCCGCTGCCGGTGGATTTCCTCCGAGATGCGTTCCAGATTCGACAAGGCCTCGTTGTAACGTAGCTTCGATTCGGCTACCTTCGTTTCGAGCTCCACCACCTTCTGCTTCTGTTCCAGCAGCAGCGCATTGTAGTTGGCCCGGAGCTCATAGTACGGCCTGCAGTGGTATGTGTGCCAAGAAAGTTAGTATGCCACTCAGGTGATTCATCACTCTGCAGCTAGTGTGTGTGTGTGTGTGTGTGTGTGTGTGTGTGTGTGTGTGTGTGTGTGTGTGTGTGTGTGTGTGTGTGTGTGTGTGTGTGTGTGTGTGTGTGTGTGTGTGTGTGTGTGTGTGTGTGTGTGTGTGTGTGTGTGTGTGTGTGTGTGTGTGTGTGTGTGTGTGTGTGTGTGCTGTTTACTCTACTGCTATTTGAAATACTTACAGAAAAAGCAACTCATGCTGGTACGCTATAATGTTCATCAACAAAAGATTGCGCCGGATATCGAAACTAGCTAACCAAAGAAAATCGAAAACACAAACAAAGCGGAATCGGCAAAACAGAACAGCAAAAGCAAAAGCGATTTCCCGCACGAAAAAAAAAAATGGAAAAGAAGAATGGTAATTAATGCAAGAACACAAGATACATTTACAACTAACAGAACTCTTATTCTACTGCTTGCAGCGTTATCGAACGATATCGTTGCGGCGCTGCGACATATGTACCTTGACGCCCGGATCGCACCCTTGAGCTGCGAGTGTAGCTTGCACACCCGATTGTTTGCCACCTCCAGCTTCAGTTCGCTAATCTTCAGCACGTTCCGCATCTCGGTACACTCGTTCTGGCTCTCGTTCACGCGTGTCGTCGCGTGCGTTAGCATCTCCTGGCATGCCGTATCGAGCGTCGACTTCTCGCCCAGGCCCTGCTCTGCCAGGTACACCATCTCCTTGGCGGCGGCATGTACCGATTTGGCCTTGTCGAAATTAAGCGCACACTGTTGCGTTTCTTTCGCCAGCTAGAGGGCGATAGTTTTTGGTCAGTGTGTGACCCGCGTGACGATAGTGTTTGCATGCTTACCTGGGACGCGTACAGGCGTGCCTCGTAGTAAGGTTTCGCTGCATCGATTGAGTTGCCAACCTTTTTAGCGATCGCCTTTATCTTTTCCGCACTTTCACGCAGCAGCTCGCGAAATTCATTTTTCGCTTCCTGGAGTGGAGTTTAAAACAGGAAAATATATATATATATATACATTGGAACATTTATTAAGTGATGCCGGGAGAGAATGGAATTGGCCAAGTTTTCGTTCACTTACGTCCAGATCGACTTCATATTTGTTAATGTTGTCGGTTGCTTCGTTTAATTTTTCTAGCTCAATCTGTGATATCAATGTTTTCGGTTTAATGGTTCGGGCGATCCAGTATCCAGAAAAGGAGCGCGGATAGTAGGAAAAGAAAAACACCAGAATGCATTTAAATGCACATCCATCCACCGTCAGTCGATATGGTGAAGAAGAAAATTTAACGTTTGCGAAGGTTTGTTAACTAGGGTAGATGTACCAATTATGGACATAATATGTTCACAATACGGAGATTTTACAGATTTTAACCTTAAGCTTTGTTTAAATTTCATAATGTTATAAGTTTTCTGAAAGCTTGAAGTCTTGGGAAGAGAACACACAAGCGGACATTAGTGTTTGTTGGACATAATCGCCAAAAATTGAAATTAACAATTGCTTGTTCATGTACCTATTATAGCTATACTGTTCCTAAATTGCTAAATTTGCCAAGGATTCTAGAGGCCTCTACTTCCGCCTAGGGTCCGCCCTATAAGTCGTTTGATCCGCCACTGCTCGTGAGGTTGTCGGTCCAAAGAAGAAGAAGAATCAGTTTTTATACAATAATGTTCAAAGCAAAAATCAACACAATCGAATCCATCTTCTTCTTCTTTCGTGGCCTGCTCCGAGGGAGCACGTCCAATAGACATGGCCTGGGGTCCAATCCGTTTCCAGGAAACTCGGTCCATGGCTCCAATCCATACCAATTGCGAATCGTTTCTTAAATTTTTCTTTTGGCTTGCTTCGGCTGTCCTTCTTTCGTGTTTCTATCCCGTTCTTCTGTTCTTACACTCCTGCTGTAAGGCTGTTAGGAAGTGTTAACACATTGAACAGTCTAAGTCACTTAGTGACTTGAGATTTATTTAATTGTATCCTACAGAATATTTTGGCTGGATTGTTGATCGATGAAAATAGAAGCATATTGTGAAAGGTTCCAGCGCCCTAAACGTTAACGATTTTGCAGTTGACTATATCGCCATCCATAGAGACCAATGAAGTAAAAACATGCAGATACTGCTTTGAATGTTCGGAAAGAAAATCCGGGATTGCTTCGCATGAATTCGCGTAGCCATTTGGGTCCTGAAGTTTTGTTGTATTCACGCTCTCGGTATGGGTTTCAAGTTATTATATTATATGCCACCATCCTAGGAGATTTTGGAGGATCGGTGTAACTCGGTCCCCGGATTCGCGGCTAGAAACTCCTTCAGCTTGAACAACAAAGCTCTTCTCGTGACCGGGAAACCACTTTTCATTCCTTTTTCAACCGATAACACAGACTGTGGACACGATTCGTACTTATTTAGAAAATGGTTGCACATCCTATAACGGATGGTTGTCATCAGAACCCGGAAAAAATCTTCCCGCCATCGATAGACTCGTAATGTTTTCGTAATGCTTGTTTTCGTCGGTGAGCCATTCTACAAAAGAAGTTCGTGCTATTTTAAAAGGAACTCTGCACATCGTATTTCATATTTCCTACATACCGTATGTTAACTGGCACAATTCGGGCTTTTTATTTTGAAATAAAGACAAAAAACCATGTTTTAATCACTGCACAAAGGTGTAAACAGTTTCACTATAGCCAAAAATGACAATTGTACAATTTGCATTTTTCGCCTGCTGCGATAATTGGTACTTCGAAGACGATATGTACCGAATTATGGCTATATCGAAAAAAATGCACTTTTACGATAAAATAACGATATATTTTAGCATGAAATGGTAAAATAACTTATAATTAACGTCTTAGTGAAGTTTGTTCAAAGAAACTATGATAATATGCTTTAAAATTGCCAAAACCCAATAGTGAAGTTTTTAGCAAAATGTTAAGAATTGTCAGTTTCTGAGCCACCATATTTTTAAACTGGATTATTTTACATTTGGAAGGCTGTAACATGAAAACCAATTGTCCACAAGCGTGTTAAAAAGTGTTAAAAATTGATAACAAACATATTTCCAAACTTTTAGAAGTGATTTACCTTGTTTTAAATGGAAAAAAAACTAACCGTTATATCCATAATTGGTGCTATAGCCATAATTGGTACATCCACCCGAATGTCGTTTCGGTAAATTCGCAATCGATCCTTACAAAATGCATTCGATTTACTGTGAAGTGTTTGGATGTGTGAGTGTGGGTATGCGTATGCGGAAAATGGATTACCTGCACCCTTGGATCGACCGGAACGTTGCTGTCGCTGTCCAACGACGTCATGTTGGTTAGACGGTTGTGGCCGGGTTATCACCGGACAGCTGGGTTGTATTGCCCACTGAAGCCCCCGATTCCCGTACCGTTTGATTGCAGTGCTGAAGCGGCGGTACTGTTACTACTGCTGGGGGCGACGTTGAACACTGTGGCTGACTATCGATCGGAACGGTAAGCTTTCCCGCCGTAGTAAGCATTCAGCAAACTCAGCCTCCGTCTTACTGGGTTGCGTTTGAACCTTCGTTCTTTTTGTGATTGTTGCTTGTTTTTTTTGGGGGGGCCAAACAATCAGCCGAAGCCGATGGGGGGGTGGGTGGATAGAGCAAGCGTTAAAATAAATGCAACCCACCCGTGCTGTGGTACAACAAACGGACACTAGTTAGTAGATGCACGCACGCATCGTTCTCAGCTTGCGACGGACGTGTGCGTGTGTGTGTACGCGAATGTGTATGTGGCCGACGAGAATTTGGCATCACCACCGGTGTACCGTCCGTTCGATGCAACTTTCAGTGGGTACTGTGTGGTCGAAAACGAGCTTGCAATGTCGCGAACGCGAATGATTGTCAGCCAAAAAACGGCCACCAGCTACTGTGGTGGTATGCGTGCACTAAGCAATTGTACCACACCGACAAATTCCCAATTCCGCCAGGAGAAGCAGCTAGAACACGAGTCTGGGGTGCTGGGGATTGTTGCTCGTTGTGTGACGGTTGATTGAGTGCAGTTTCCCAATGCGGGAGGTTTATGGGATCAGATTTAACCATTAAACCCCGCCCGGTGGCACAAGGGAAACGACGAACATTTCGAACGCGACCTATCGATATAAACAATTTCACTTCGTTCTGACGGCTCACTCACGGACCAGCACGGTAATTTACTCACAATCCCCTCCCAGGGGTGCGTAAGGATGACGGGACTGCTCCATTGGTCGTGTGCACCTGTGCATATACACACACACACAACACCAACGAATGTAGCGCGCACGCTCCCACCAAACACCCAGTACCAAAACAGTGTGCACAAACGAGACGGATGTTTGTATGTGGATGTGGCTGTAAAGGTGTTCGTTGTTATAGGGGAGCAAACACCCGTCTGCCAGTGGAGCGAATTGTTTCGCTTGCCTTGTAAACGTTACGCTCACCCTCCCCAACCCACAACAACGCAGCGACTGACCATTTGCTTTGCCTGCTGGAGAAGGCTCCAGCCGTGCGTGCGTGCGTGCGTGTTGAGCACGTGCAATTGGATCGCATGCGCAACATTTTTGGCTTCGGGGCTTTTCGCGTAGTGCAAACAATTACATCATCGTCCGGTTATGGTTATGTTTCGGGGCCCGGCAATGATAGGGGGGTTTCGGGATTGTAAAGGTGTGGACGGTTTGCTCGTCTCGCATTATCTCACGCCATCCACCCAGAAAACAACTGTTCGTTGAGATGGTGCGATCATTTACCATGAACAAAAAAAAAACGAATTGAGAGGATGAGCAGAGACATGAACGATTTGCTGGGGGTTTGAGTAATTTGTTTAGGGGGGAGATATCGTGTTTAAGGGGGGTGGTTATTTCTCCTCAACAAAACAAATTTAATGCTTGTTAGATTATTGCTCGTTTACGATATGATCATTTTCTTTAAGTACTATTTCTATCAAATAGCTTATCTTGACTGTACTCTCAATGTTTCGAAGCTGTTCTGATATGTGCTTGATATGACGAGTTATTTAGAGCAACTTATCACTATCGCGACGGCTTTTATCCTGCTCATCAGTGTGATTCGCCAATGGAAGCAATTATTTATTAACGTAAAACACCGTCAAACACTTTAAATATTTAATTACTTGATGTTTATTTATTAATTTTCAATTATGCGGATTATGCGGTAAATGTTCTCAGTAACATTTTCTCATTTATTTTGAATTATAAAAGTAAATTTATTAACGAGGCGATAGGTTCTGCAAGTGGTACGAAGCTTTTGGTGAAGAGCTTTATTCAAGCAAAGCTTTCTATTAATGCTTTAGCAAAAGCTTTCGAAGCATGTGTTGTAGAGATGTGCACAATGAGTAAGAGTGAGTGAGTGAGTTAAATCTTGCAAAGGAGTTTATAGTTTCAACTCAGCATAAAGATTTTTTTACGACTCTCAATCTCTGCGCCGACTAGTGACTAGTCCTTTTGGCTTTAAACTCACTCCTTTTGGCTTCAAGCTCACTCTCACTCGCTGTGCCGACTAGTGGCTTACTCATTTTGGCTTCAAACTCGCACTCACTCTCACACCGACGGCAGGACCGGGGTTCAAGTCTTATCTCGGCCGTTCCCCCATAGTGAGGACTGACTATCCAACTTTCCTATACTATATAAGTCTAGTAAGCCAAAAATGGCAGGCATGGCCTTGAGAGGTCGTTAGGCCAAGAAAGAAGAAAAAGAGCATATACATCAAAGTTTACAGGTATGATGACAGGTTCTGAATGGGGCAATTGGTCAACAATTGCAATACACGCACAGTTTGTTGAATTGTTTTAGTTTATTTTACTTTTAATAGATCACGATTCATCATGATCAACCTACAGAATCAGACTGCCGTTTTCAATTCATGTGCTTCTTTAAAAAAATGCTCCACTTTTTGCATGAAAATGAAAATGAATCAAAAGTTAATTTAAGGTGATTAAACTCCATCTCAACTTTAAATTACTACGCATCCTGTGTTCTTGTGAAGGGCCTTTACGGAACGACTTTACGCGGCAGGTCGTACCGCGCCATTCTCTCGACATGACTAGCTCACCCCGGAGTATGATGCTTCGATTGCGACAGGTATGTTGAGTGAAAAAATTTACTCTAACTGACACGTTATCGGTTGGCAACCAACGTCAACTTCAAACTAACTCCCTCTAGACATCCTGTAGACATTGCATACAAAATGCCCTCAAATCCCCTCAGTTTCATACAAATTAGGGGCTTCCACGCAGTTTCGCTAATTTTGTTTCACAAGTCAAAATTTGTATGGAGAAATGAGGGCCTTTTATATGAAACTGAGGGGATTTGAGGGCATTTTGTATGCAATGTCTACAGGATGTCTAGAGGGCTGTGCGCATGCCATAAGCGTGTACTAGGATCCGGATTGATTCATAGATGAAGGTTATACCCAGTTTCCAGTCGTCCGGTAGTTCTTCCTGGTCCCATATCCTAACAATCAGCCGATGCACGATCGCGGCAAGCCTCTCTGGGCCCATCTTGAATAGTTCAGCTTCCTGATGTTCCACCTCAGAGATTTCGGATGACCCTCTATAGCGCCAGATTGAATAGGAAACAAAAGATCTTGACAAAGGGACCTGAGAGTGTTCCATCAACCTTAAACTGATGTGTGAGGTAATATCTTTAAAAAATTATAAGTTACTCACCTCTTTCAGGTCGCTTTCGATCCTAGAATACCAGACATCCGCAAGGTTCAGATCCACAGTAAAATTCTTAAAATTCGAATCTTGACTCATGCGTTTGACAACCGTCAGGATGTCTGCATCGTCGAACAGCTCAGCTAGCTCGTGGTTCATTCTCCTTCTCCACACGCCCTACTCGCACACACCGCCAAAGATAGTCCGCAGCACCCGCCGCTCGAAAATGGCGAGTGCATTGGCGTCCTCTGCCAGCATAGTCCAGGACTCGTGCCCGTAGAGGACTACCGGCCGTATCAGTGTGCGATATATGGCGCATTTCGTGCGTTGTTGTAGTCTTCTGGATCTCAGGAGTTTGTGAAGTCCGTAGTAGGCACAATTTCCCTGAACAATGCGCCTTCGGATTTCGCTGCTTACGTTGTTGTCCGAAGTTACGATCGTGCCAAGGTAGCAGAACTCCTCTACTACCTCGAAATCGTCGCCGTCAACTAATACTCTGCTTCCGAGTCGTGCTCTATCACGGTCAGAGCCTCCGGCAAGCAGGTACTTTGTCTTCGTCGCATTGATCCTCAATCCAATCCTATCGGCCTCGCGTTTCAGTCGGGTGTACGCTTCGCACACCGCCGCAGATGTTCGCCCGATGATGTCGATGTCATCCGCGAAGCCAAGGAATTGGAGAGACCGGGTGAAAATCGTGCCCCGGATGTCGAAGCCCGCGCTTCGCATGACACCTTCCAGAGCGATGTTGAACAGCAAACAGGAGAGTCCGTCCACTTGCTCAGTCCCCCATGAGATTCGAACGATTCCGACAGAATGTTTGACACTCTCACCATGCACTGCACACCGTCTATTGTAGCCCTCAACAGCCGTACCAGCTTCGCAGGGAAACCGTACTGCCGCATGATGTTCCATAGCTCGGTACGATCTATGGTGTCGTAGGTTGCCTTGAAGTCGATGAACAGGTGGTGCGTGGGGATCTGGTGCTCCCGGCACTTCTGGAGGATCTGCCGTAGAGTGAAGATTTGGTCGGTAGTGGATTTCCCTCCAACAAATCCAGCTTGGTAGCTCCCGACGAAATCTGTAGCAAGGGGCGCAAGTCTGCAGAAGAGTATTCGGGACAGGATCTTGTAGGCAGCATTCAGGACTGTGATGGCTCGGAAGTTAGCACAGTCCAGTCTGTCGCCCTTTTTGTACACTGGGTGAATAATACCCAGTTTCCAGTCGTCCGGTAGTTCTTGCTGATCCATGTGGACGGCTTAAAAAAAATTTACGGGCTGGGTGGTTCAGTGCCATTCTCATGACAAAACTAGCACTCCGGAGCTTACCGTAAAGCTCGTAGAACTAGGCGTTGTAACAACTTCTTACGCAACTCCTTCTGAGCATCTTCCTTTCTAACGCAGCATCTTCTTTTTTAAGAAGGTTCCGTCCAGTTTTTACAGAGTCTTTGTCTCTAAGGTGTATTACTGGTAGTATAAAGGTTCCATACAGTATAAGTTTCGCCCATCGCAACAGGTATTTTGAGTAGAGAAGTCTCTTCAGGCTGTAGATAACATCTACGTTGTTATCGGTATTGATTTTCAACCCTAGAAAAGTGAAGTATTTTACGACTTCTAAGGTACAATCAATGCTCTGTGCATCACTTATGCTTGTTTGTTAGCAGGGCAGCTCGAGCTGCCACCATCATTTTGATTTTTGACTCGTTAACATAGGAGAGGCACAAACCAATGATGGGTATGTCATCAGCATATGGCAAGATCTGGATTGATTTATAGAAGATGGTCCTACCTCCGGGACTCGGATGGCCCTCTCTAGCACCAAATTGAAGACTATTACTTAATACTTGCAAACTCGTCTCCTTGGCGTATGTCAAACGGTCCTAAGAGTTATCCATCCTTCAAGTCCAGTTGTCATCGCATTTTTACAAACATGATACGCTTGGTTAGGATTTCAAATGAGCTCATTGCGTCGTATAGGTTTACTTCAGCTATTCTATCATATGAGGCATTAAAATTGACAAAGAGCTTCTATTCTGATTATTAAAAAACCCCGAATAAGGTATAATAATTCGCAATCACTGCAAGAAACACAATAAAAAAGAAAAGAAGAATAGCTGAACGAGGATTTGCAATCAAAATTCCGTACTATTCAGCACAAAAAACTAAACGCTTTGAAGTGTTTAAGCACGGAACAGTGGAAATCAAACGATTTAACTTCAATCTCCTTTTTTGGTATGAGTCAAATCAAAAGTAGAAAAAATATGTCCCAACTCAGCAAAACGTAAAACCATAATGCAAAGAACTTCGCCCTGCGCAAATTATCAACAATCGCTGCTGTAATGCCAATTCTCCCGTTTCCATTATTCAATGCGAGCAATCGATCTCATTCCTTCTCAGTTCACAACAAGGGGGAAAAACAGTGGACGTGTCAAGAAAGATTGGATTTGGGCGATTGTGCGATAGCGTTTCGGAAAACGGGAAGTCCTTTCATCTTCGCCCTTCCCGTACGACCGTACACCATTAATGCGCGTCTAATCCTCCTCAAAAGCCCAAGGACAGGAAACACATGCTCTAATGGCATTATTTGTACACCCGAAAATAAAACCCGGGGTGGTGTTTTGTGGTCCTGGAGGTGTGTACATTGGTAGGTTTTAGTCCGTCTCCCGGTTTGTGGGTGGACACTGCGAATAATTTTATTATCTTTCGCAAACCGAAACCAAACCACCACAGATGGTACGTTCCTGCGTGAAGCTGTTCCAGCATTTCATTCGGGCCCATCTTGAATAGTTCAGCTACCAGCCCATCACTGCCAGCTGATTTGTTGCATTTCAGCTGTCTGATAGCACTGATGACTTCATCCAAGGATGGCGGGGGCACTTCGTCATTATCATGCTGGCTGTTGTAGTGTTGCTCTCCTCTGTTTTCTGCGCCTGGTCCGTACTCTCCTGTATCCGCTCCGTTCAGGTGTCTGTTGAAGTAGCACTTCCACCTACCGATCACCTCTCGCTCGTCCGACAGGATATCTCCCTCCGCGTTGCGGCACATGGCGACCATGGGAGTAAAACCGCTTCGTGCCGCATTCAGCATCCTGTAGAACTTACGAGTTTCCCCCGACTGAGACAACTGCTGCATCAGCTGCTCGTCCGACTCCTCTTGGCCTGCTATTTCTAGCTTTCTATGACTTGTGTTTATCCGTAGCTGAATAGTCAGTTCTGCGTACGGGGAGGCGGTCCGCCGGGATTCCAAAATTTTGATTACTTAATTCTCTTGTTGGATGTATTTAATCAAAACAGATTCAGGCGGCCCGGTGGTGATGCGACAGCGGCGCCGGTCTTCACACGGCAGGACCGGGGTTAAAGTCTCATCTGGGCCGTTCCCCCATAGTGAGGATTGACTAACCAACTATGCGGTATCAATTAGTCTAGTAAGCCAGTAATGGCAGGCATGACCTTAAAAGGTCGTTAGGCCAAGAAAGATTCAAAGTAATGTCGATTTTAAAAATACCATGTTCTGCAAATCTCTATATATCGAGTGTTGCATATAGTAGTAACTTACTGTATTGTTACTATATTAGCTACTGTTATTCAATCTTAATATCACAATCAAAGCATTTAGAAAGCGATCATGCCTCTACGTTCATTATTACTGCACAATGTTGTTTATACACCGACAGTAAAACTCGCATCTATTAGTAACCTCTCGACTTCAACAGCGGTCTGAAGGTCGCATGCGGCGTATATCAGCGTTTCATAGACCGAGCGGCGTATCAGCGATGAATATCAAACCCACTTAGATCGCATGATTTTTTGTTTGTTTGAGTCGGTTAGTGGATTAACGTGGAGATATGAGACGATGTACACACGCTGCTCCGTCTTTAGGTGGGGTGACGGTAATGATGATGTTGCAAATGTGTTCATGCAATCAGTAACATTCGGCAGGGGCCAGTGCACGGTTGGCGATTGGTGTGTCGTCCGTTGAATTGATCAGTTTTGCACGTCAATCTAAGTGTGGTGTGTATATAGTTCTGAAGTGCAACTGCTGCAAAGAACCAACATGGCCAGCCCATTCGACGCTATCAACCCAGACGTGTACAAGGCGTACGTGTTTTGGTCAGCAGTGTTGGTAGCCAAGATTTTGCTAATGGCACCGCTGACGGCATTGCAAAGGTTTAAGAACAAGGTGCGTTTCTGGACAACTGTGTGTGTGTCTAGCATATTCCTCAATGAATTCGAGCAACTGGGGGCATTGTGTAGTCGATGATCGAACAAGTATTATTAATACTACACGGCTTTATTGAAGCGGAACACCATCGTGTCACATAAAGAAAGTCATGTAAAGTAGGGACCGTATCCATCTCTGTTTATCGTTTAACATGTTCCATTTGGTTCATTGTTCTGTTTGAAACCTTTCTCAAAAAGCGATTACATTATTTTTATCGCTAGAGAAAAATATATGTAACAACTCATACCTATAACGATAACAGATAAGCGGCTTAGCGTTGCGTTTGCCAGCACATAATATAGAGCCTTTGCAGAGCAGTGGACCTGAAAAAAAAAAAAAACGGAAAAAGGGTATTTGAGTTACATAAGCACTTAATGCACTTTATGCATAGTCATGCTTTTTTTGCCTCAATTACCTCATGTTGTCTGTTTGATATGCCTGATCATAATCGCAAGTTTTAAAATGGTTAAAGTTGTTGCAGAAAGATTACCGTAAAGAGAAAACTGACGATAAAACTAAGTTCTCTCCGATAATTACATGTTTCAATGCCAACTTGATGTAGAACTACAGTGGCGTGTTGTGTTTTTGTTGTTGTTGTTGTTGCTGAAGTAAATAATTGTTTACTATTGTTCGTAGTTGTTCAATGTATGTGTCCTATTGCTTACGCTCGTATACGCAAGCCTACCAAAACAAACAAACAGACAACAACGCGCATGATAGAGTGGCGACAGTGTACGTAATCACTTAGTAGACGGTCAGGGTTAAGTCAAGTGACATTTGATACCGGTGGTGAGTGAAATGGAAGATGAGATACAGGAAATTACTGAGGTTAAAGAATTAAAAAGTAACAGTTAAAGACAGTTATTCTTGGTTATTTTTCTATCTACTCACTACATCTTTCTTGGCCTAACGACCTCTAACTCTAAGGTCATGCCTGCCATTTCTGGTTTACTAGACTTATTGTTATTGGCAGGAACCCCGGTCCTGCCGTGTGAAGACCGGCGCCGCTGTCGCATCTACCAACGGGCCACCCCTCACTACTCACTAAATACACAGTAAAAATCAGAGCTTAAACTGGATTTAAGTATCATTTCATCAGTAGCATCGTAAGGTATCATTTACTGATACGACG
>KZ063856.1:0-11040 GCA_002091835.1 Anopheles maculatus | reverse complement strand
AACATTACAAGATCCCTCAGAGCAGTATTAAACAGTTCCTTAATGTCGTGTTTTAGGGCACATCTAAACGATCTGGAGAACATTCTGCCGTTCTTTGTCATCGGTTTCCTGTACCTGTTGACCAATCCGGTACCCTTTCTGGCAATCAACTTGTTCCGGGCGGTTGCAGTCTCGCGGATTTTACACACACTGGTGTATGCGGTCGTTGTCGTTCCACAGCCGGCCCGTTTTCTCGCATTCATGGGTGGCATGGTACCAACCGTCTACATGACACTGCAGACGATACTGTACTTCATGGTTTAAAGTGATGACTGGAAGCAGCGTTTGCGATACGCACAATAAACTTAAACGGTCGTTAAGGCACTGGTCAGGGAAGTTTCTATAGGTTCAGAATTATTTTCCTAGAAATGCAATATTGAGAAAGTGTAAGTAAATTAAATTAGGTGCTATTAAAATCAAAAGGTTACATTAATTGCCTTACTATTACGCTAATCTTGAGTAATAATACGGCCTGGGTGTTATGTTTTGAACCAAAAAAAAGCGAACCAACCATGTCTACAATATTGCTATGAAATAGTTATAAAAATACACAAACAAAAATCCATCCATTCGCTCGCTATTGATGAGTAATGCATACAGTGCATATGTAGAGAAAATAAAAAAACAGAGGGGCATTCGTGCTAACCGCTTGAAAACGCTCCATAAAATTAACTAGCTGGAAAATGGGTTTCCCCGTGTACACAGGCTTACATATACCAAACACGCTAGCAACCTTTGCGACAAAACATGTTTAGACCTTGCATTTCTTCCACTTTATCTGTCTAAATCTTTAAATGTTATGCTTATTGCTTTATGTCGTAAAATTAAGTATTCCTCGATAACAGATCGAACAACTTTTTTTCTCGAGGGATAGCCTTACCGTATTACCCACAGTTTCAATTATTAAGTGTAATTATTATTTTTAGTATAGTAACAATAAGGGTATTCTTTCTATGTCTAAAAGTGTCTTTAAAGCAAATCAAAGGTTGACAGCAAACAATAATTTTTAAAAGGATCAATTCATACTACGATCAATAAACATGATCCATGCCTGGTTTGTCGTTCACGATGGAAACAGATTCCAAACACAAGCCAGTAATAAAAACACCAGCACCACGCGCCCGGAAATGGCGATCATTTTTGCTGCCTAGAAACGGACAAACATCACAGCTACAGACTCAAACACACACACACACAGCTGAGCGATGGCAAAACGATCGTCGATGTAGGGTTATGGTAGAGTGTCCCACTGCTTTGTTTTATTCCGAAACCAAATCTTCTCAAGCATTCTTGCAGACAGTCGTGTGCAGAGAGTAACAAAAAAAAAAATAAGGGAACGATACAAATGCTGCAGTTCCCACAGCCGTCGATGGCTTTCGTGCGAAGAATCGTGCCTAAACGTGTCGTTACATGTTGTCCGGAGCATGGGTTCCCTTTGTGCTGCAGCATGTTCATGCAATGGTGGTCGGAGTGAACTGGCTACGGTACTTCACAAGAAAAGTGGCATCGGAATGGCTGTAGCCAGACGCAGGAAAAACAGCTCACACGCATTTGCGAGGGAAACCCGAACTAACCCTTGGGAGCACAGAACAACAAATGAGTTCCCATTCACACACTGTTGGAATGTATGTATTTAGGTAGTTTTTAGTCTTTAGATATTCAAATATATCGAAAAGATAAGCAAGAATCGTCCATTATTGTGAATTTTCGTCTTCTTGGTCTGTGTGATTCCTATTTGGTCCGCCTGTAGAATCCAGCTTCCTGGGCCTTCTACAAGTAATGTACAACTAATCACGGTAACTTAAGAGACCGGCAACTTAGGCCATATGTCCCATTATTGTGAATATAACAATGAAATGATTGCTTGTCTCGCTCAGCAACATACCTTTTTTTGTGGAGAAAAGCTCTACATAACTTGGTTCATCATCAAATAGAAGTATGGTTTAAAATAAAGTTAGTTTGCTTTGGTAATTCAACACTGTCTGGTCTGGATCAGGTGACTTATAGGTAATTGATGACAGCAAAAAATTATTGCATACATTCAGGGAGATATTCCGCAGGCACAAATAGGAGATGAGGGGTTATTCATGGTCGACGAAATCATGAGTGCCTGAGAAAGATTCTGTTGTACTTTAAGGATTATTTTTTGTTTAAAAATAATTAAGTAAAAGATACACTACTACATATGAAAACCATTACCATTAGAACAGAGGTGAAAGTGACCCCAGAGGTTCAAAACTTCTATAATCATAAAACAACAACAATTACCATTAGACACGGCAGGGTTAATCGAGCCAGATGAATCAGAGACGCTCGAGAACTCAGGGTACGATTAAACCGCACGTATTATGAGGGGAAAACGTATGAATCATGCTGCTGGTGCTCGGTCGGTACGTGAGTGCCGAACAAACGCGCTGCGAAGTGTTGTTGATAAAAGCGCGGCTTCGCCTAGCTATTGCATTTATTTCATCACGAGCACCGGGATCATCTGCTCGGGACGGACCAACCGGACCAGTGCAAAGCTGAAACCGTTAATTGTTCCAAACTGGTGACGGGTGACTAGTGCAGTGTGTGCATCAGTGTAGCCAGTGACTTACCGTGATAACCGTGTGGTGTGCATATAAAGTGTTCTGCAATCAAACGGAAATGCAAGTGAGACGTACGTGTGGGAAGTGTGATCTCCGACTGTTCACACCACTGCCAGCACTGGTTTATCTAGTCTGTCGAAACAAGTGCATTACCGGAAGTCTTGTCGACAGAGAGATAAATCACTGTTTGTGGTCTAGCACACCGTCAGTCTTTGGAGCATCCCAACAACGCGCCATCCACATTCAACATTGCGCAATTGGCCGGTTCGGTGGAACGGAACGTCAAACGCACGCGTTCGCTCGTGAAAGCTGTTGTCCCACGTTAACCGGCATCGTGCAAAACGTGTTCGTACAGGTTACGCACAGTACTGCTGGAAGCTAAGGCGTCCATTTTCTAAGTCGTTACCAAACTATCTGCTTGGAATGTGATGTCCTGAGTGTGAGTCCTAAGTATTGTGAAATGTTTTGTTTCTTGCTTTCAGAATAGTCTCCCAAAACACTGTTGAACCAGTTAACCAAACCAGGAGGCTACCACACACACACACACATCGATATTGTGCCATTGGTTTTCGGTACGATAGCAAAACAATGCGAACGTGCTTATTAACATTATATATTAAAGAAGAGAGAAAGAGCAGTGAATGGTTTGTAACGGGCAGCTGAATTGCGTCATTGCACAGAATAATGTGCATATTGAGTGTGTGCGTGTCCCCCCAGCTTTGGGGGCGGAAATTCCATCATTCGGGTTGATTATTCACCGTTTCTTCTAGTCGGGGTCTACGAATGAGTTTGTTCCATGAAAATCCGATTACTCATCGGAACGGTCATTCGGCAAGGGTAACGACGGGAATGGGAGTTTCAAACCTCAGCAATCAATCGATCAACTGCAAATGCATTCAAAAGCATCTCCAAGCAATTGATAACGTAGCAGATGGGACGAGCCGGTGCAGTACAACAGCTGATCATTTAGTGTTTCCGGATTTCGTCATCATGTTGCGATACCTCCTTCAACTTGTGACGTACCGACAGCGGACGCGTGGAACGCACCACGTGCTTGTTGTTGACACGAAAACCGTACCAACAGTAATCTCGCCTTGTTGCATGCGTCTTTTGTATGCTTTTAGGAGGATCTGTTTGAAGGTTTCAAACGACTGCCGAATTTCGTTCACATGGATTTATTTTGTATATTCATAAAGGGACAAACACAGTTTAATGCGATTATTCTTGTATGATAATATCTGTTTCAGATGAATGTTTCGATAGAAAATGTGTTTCAAAATTAGAAAACATGCAGTGTATAACATTTTTGAGCGCCACTTCATTGTTCTGCTGCCAAAACCGAAGTTGATGCAATAGTTTCGACATATTTCACTAGTAACTACGAATCGGTAAAACAATTCGCATGACTACGAGTGAATCATCACTCTGACTGGGTTGCATCACGAATAATTTCTTTATCTAGAACCCATATCCTGTTTTCTGATGTTACTGGTCACGTTTTCTTACTTGCTTTATTTCTTCATTATTAAAGGTCTTACCAATGCCATTTGGCTAAGGTTTTATGTGAAACCTCGCTCAAGCTTAAACATTTACTACTTAAGTAATAAATTTGGTACGAGGTGTGATGTTTTATGCGAGTGAGTAAAAATTAGAGCAATTCCAGTTTTGCATCCTATAATGCAATATTTGTTGAAACCATCAATTTTACCGACCAGCATGACTAAGGCGGAAATGGGCATGATTTAGCAAGACGCAGCCCACAGGCTTATCACCGGTGACGCCGTATGTGTGTTCGATGAAGGCGATATATGGGTGGAGTACGGACCCGAACACAGGTAAAAGGGTGACCAGCTACGTGAATCGTAGCTGGTGGCGTTTAAACACTCGCTGGACGGCAAAACATTGAACAACGCTGAACACGTCATGATACTTTCCCGGTATCGATGAGCGATGATGATTCAGCAAACGCTCTCGAGTGAACCGGTGGTGCGCCCATACCCCGGCTTCATGTAGGATGACCATAAGGCGCCCCCTCCTTAGCTCGCCTTCTCTTCCCTTTCCTCCCGGGTGGACCGACAAACTCGGTCAAGGTGAGAGACACTCGCAGTTTCCTTGCTTACAGCTGACGAATGAACCTGCCGCCGTATGACGCAGCGACTTTGCTGGACGGATGATGCAAGTGTTCATTACCGGCGCGAAATGCGTGAGTTACCTATTGGCACGCGACGGATCTGTGGATGAACATCTGGTTAAAAAGGGTGGCGGTGCGCTGTGCAGACAAGCTTGAACATGCTGCAACAAAACAGAACAGTTTCTGCGGATTTACAAACAGTGTACCTATAAAAACTGATATACTGGGAAACTAAAATGTCCGAATTGGTTGCAAATAAGGCTTACTTTTCACAAATTTCCATTCCTTCCAGTTGTAGGATCGTGTTCATTTATGGTGATGTATTTTATTACTCATCACTGTGGATGGGGTAGGTCTGCCATTAAAACTTGAGCTTATCCTGCTCTCAAATTCCTATCTTGCTTAAATTGATTCAACGCGTAACAGAATAGTCATTCCTGTAAACGTAGAAAACCATCCGGATACAGCTGACGAATGAACCTGCCGCCGTATGACGCAGCGACTTTGCTGGACGGATGATGCAAGTGTTCATTACCGGCGCGAAATGCGTGAGTTACCTAATGGCACGCGACGGATCTGTGGATGAACATCTGGTTAAAAAGGGTGGCGGTGCGCTGTGCAGACAAGCTTGAACATGCTGCAACAAAACAGAACAGTTTCTGCGGCCTTACAAACAGTGTACCTATAAAAACTGATATACTGGGAAAGTAAAATGTCCGAATTGGTTGCAAATAAGGCTTCCTTTTCACAAATTTCCATTCCTTCCAGTTGTAGGATCGTGTTCGTTTATGGTGATGTATTTTATTGCTCATCACTGTGGATGGCGCATTATAGGTAGATCTGCCATTAAAACTTTAGCATATCTTGCTCTCAAATTCCTATCTTGCTTAAATTGATTCAACGCGTAACAGAATAGTCATTCCTGTAAACGTAGAAAACCATCCGGATGTGTTTAGACATCCGGTCCAACGGAGTAAATATCATCGCCGGTATCTCCTCTGCATGCTTGGAACTAACATTTGCGAACTTACGTTACTCCATTTCTGATGGCAATTATGAAAACAAGACGATACACTGAACTACCACGAAGTTATCCAGAGGGATCAGAGGACTTAAGCGCTCATTCTGTCTCAAGTACCTAAATGTGTACGAAAACCAAGAAAGAATCCTTTCTCCGCTCAGGACCCTGCTATAATCCCAAATTACGTTTAAGAAATTGGAAGATAAGGACGCTCAATTGTAAAGCGGCATTGAGGACTTCTGCAGCACGTAAGTAAGCAAATCGCTGAGGAAGTAAGTAAGTATAAATCGTTTTTGAAGTTTTGACAACCGTACATGTTAGATTTTCATTTTATCCTATATTGTTTTTACGCTTTGTGACAGTCCCAAAGTAGTTACATTATAACGTATTTTATTTGAAATAGTATTGAGGTAGCGTTTTCTCTAATCAAATTAAACCCCTAATCACATTTGCAATGTTCTTAATCTACTCTGTATGCGCGTAGACAACGGATACTTTCTTCGATTCAGCTGATTCAGAAGAGAGTCCAGCACGAAGAATCATCTCAGGCGCCCGAACCCGAAGGATGCCGAATGCTACGTCGATCGCTGTCACTGAGCGACAGGATCGAGTAACGGCGTTACGGTCCGGGTCCCTGCTTGGGCGAGTATCCACTCACAACAGTTATATTTGGCAGGAGCATACTCCTTATATGCTTTCTGACAAGCTTGAGACGATTCTCAAAAGAATTACCCAGCAGTCAGCTCCTTCACTCCATTTCTGATGGCAATTATGAAAACAAGACGATACACTGAACTACCACGAAGTTATCCAGAGGGATCAGAGGACTTAAGAGCTCATTCTGTCTCAAGTACCTAAATGTGTACGAAAACCAAGAAAGAATCCTGTCTCCGCTCAGGACCCTGCTACGTTTAAGAAATTGGAAGATAAGGACGCTCAATTGTAAAGCGGCATTGAGGACTTCTGCAGCACGTAAGTAAGCAAATCGCTGAGGAAGTAAGTAAGTATAAATCGTTTTTGAAGTTTTGACAACCGTACATGTTAGATTTTCATTTTATCCTATATTGTTTTTACGCTTTGTGACAGTCCCAAAGTAGTTACATTATAACGTATTTTATTTGAAATAGTATTGAGGTAGCGTTTTCTCTAATCAAATTAAACCCCTAATCACATTTGCAATGTTCTTAATCTACTCTGTATGCGCGTAGACAACGGATACTTTCTTCGATTCAGCTGATTCAGAAGAGAGTCCAGCACGAAGAATCATCTCAGGCGCCCGAACCCGAAGGATGCCGAATGCTACGTCGATCGCTGTCACTGAGCGACAGGATCGAGTAACGGCGTTACGGTCCGGGTCCCTGCTTGGGCGAGTATCCACTCACAACAGTTATATTTGGCAGGGGCATACTCCTTATATGCTTTCTGACAAGCTTGAGACGATTCTCAAAAGAATTACCCAGCAGTCAGCTCCTTCTTTGGCATATCGCCCCACATCCTGCAGATGACATTTTTAAATTGCTGATGTTCGCTCTCTGCTTGGCCAGCATGTACGAGCTCTCATAAAAGTCCTGGAAAAAAAAATATAAGAGAACCTGGGAGGTCACAACGTTTTTTTTTTAAATGAAGGAAAAAAAGCATTCACAAAGCAGTAGGTCTTATGATACTTTTTTTTTTAAATGAAGGAAAAAAAGCATTCACAAAGCAGTAGGTCTTATGATACTTTCCACAGAGGTTTGTTTGTAGAGTTTGAGAGACTTTGGGTCTCTTGGACCTCTTTCGTTTTTCACAGAGGAGCTAACATAACGGGGCCACAAAATTCTTATCCTCGTTCTTACTGTATCAATCATTGATTTTTTTGATTTCTCGATAAACACGAATGTAAGCTTCGCACGTCTGGATGCGGTAACCCAAACCATCAGTGACTCGACGCTTAGGAACTGCGGGATGTTTATGAGGCACGGAGAGATACGGACTATTTTAGATATTGTGCGGATGTTAAGGAACAAAAAGAGCTAGGTCTGCGTGCTGCGATAGTAACATTTTGGCTATGTCAAACCTCATGTTAGGCTTGTACCCTAGGCCCTTCGTCATGAAGCAGTCCTGTTCGACATATCCAGGTCCGCAGAGGAATTAGCAGATCGGACGATTCATTATTAAGCGAATCTACTCTCGACCTTTACGGCTGCTGGTGTCCTTGCGATCGCGATCACCCCAATCTCTACCTAGTGGTTTCATTAATAAGTGTGATAAATTTTAATAACCGCTGCAAAACAACTCCACTGTATGCTGTGAAAGATGGTTGGATGCATAGAAAAATGTTTTTCATATTGCGATTATGCTTACAATGCGCTTTCATAACAACTCGAGATATCGAGAATTTGCTTATCAGTTTCTCTCGTGGTTACGACCGTTGACTATAAAACCGCGTTCTCATGTAATGCAAGACGTAATGCTGGTATTTATTGCACAGTGCTCGAAAGTGGTGTAAACTTATGTTAGCAGAAAACGTTAAACACATTCACATCGAAAAACATAAACCGAAAGACAAGAATTTGAAAGAAAACAAGAGAAAAACAATGTGATGCATAAATGAGAACAAGCGTAAGAAAGCAATTTCGCACACATACACTTATACATTGACGCTGCAAAGCAGCATGGCAAAGCAAACAGTAATGATTGATAAAGGTCAGAGTAAAGCAGGCGCATGATAAAATAAATAGAATGGAAGAACCAATTGTTACAGCAGCTTTCTACACAGTACAAAACCTGAAGCTGACCAAAATAGTTGCTGCTGAAAATATCTTTACTTTAATGTTTGTGCTTTCTTGCTTTTACTGGTACTTACAATTACAATGCTTTATTTCAGGGGTCGTCACTCTTTTTTACGAAACAAGCCAGACATTGGTAAGGACTGTACCTGGGGTCAGAAACTTCAAAAAACTTTTAAAAGAGGCTTATAAGCAGACGTCGTACAATTTTAATAATTAAGTGTGATTAAATTGGAAAATAAAACAATAAAACAATAAAACAATTAACTAGCAGAAAAATCCGGTGTCGTGTAGTAGGATGTAAATTTTGACAGAAGATAATCAAGCATCAAACAAAAAGTAGATTTAGATTTCTAAAGAGTCGTGAGTATCTAAACATAACTAAAAAGGTTTGCAGGATATCTGAGAGCAAGACTGACAAGTTAATCTAAATATTTATTATGATTTATTGTGTTCAACAATATTATTTGGCTCTTTCAGCGTGGTATTGATTATTTTGTTTAAAATGTTGTAGTTGATTTTTTTTAACAGAATATAGAATCATTCTATTTTGGTTCATGCTATAAAAACCTAGGTAAGGTGAATAGTTTTCTAAGCTGTAGAAAAAAAAGAAAATGTGTCCACTAATTGGTATCTTGCTAAACTTGTACATTATATCCTCGAGCATCCTGCAATATAGGACGTGCGATACTCAAACTCTAAACATGTAGGTGAATCTGAATCTCGCAGTATTGTAATTACACGCGTTGATTGAAAACATAAATGACAATAGTGAACTAAATTAAATTAATCGGAAGGTGATATGAAAGGCCACGGCATCGTGGCGACGAGATCTTGTGTACGATATCGTTGAGACTCCAATGCAAACAACAGCCAGGCCGGACTTTGCCGACCCCTGTTCGGTCTGCTGCTGAGAAGCGCCTCGAAACCATGCGGTCAATTGAAGCCCACCGATGATAAGTCGGTTCGTATTTTCTAAACCGGCCCTAACGTTAATCGAAACAAGGCGAGACGGTCGAGAGTGTTGCCGAGTGGGATCGTGTATGCGGCGTTGATCGGTTATCACCTAACCGCAACCACTGCAAGCGGAACCACTCCACTTCCTGGCCGTATCAGATCGCTGTGATGGTGTTGGTGCTGGTGCTCTGTTGCCGAACATACCACCGACGGACCAATTTAAAGCTAGCTTAAATACCGCAAAAATCACACCGTTCGCATGAAGGATGTGTACACTGAGGAATGAAGAAAAACAACTAACACTGCTGTACGGCCGAGTAGCCACACCCGTACACACTCAACCTCAAGCGAATGGACATGCGGTACAGTGATGCTGTGTGCAGGTTTAAAGGCCCTCATTCTGCAGAGACATTCGCCATTTGATTGCTGATCACAGTGCTCGAACAACATACGCTGGTTGCTTTTCCTGCAGCATCAAGTTTATCGGGATACTTTTTTGTCAGTTGCACCGCCACCGGACGGACAAGTCCAAGCGAACGATCCTTAAATCGTGTTTGTTTTGTTGTGCCTAATCGTGACAGGTAGAATCGTAACTGAATAATCTTCGGGTCAGGACAAGGTGTAGGCGTGCGACAAAACAGAAAACGTCTTCAAGTGTTTCGCCGTGTTTTGTTGGGTTTTGGGAACGATCTTTCCACACGTGCGGTATCTATCAACCTGAAAAGAACGAGATGGCAAGCACCAACAGCCATCGCAACTGTCCCATGAATGGACATCTTGCAGTGAACGGAAAGCAACAGACCATCGCTGAGGAGGATCCGATGGCAAACTTTATCCGTCCCGATCAACCGTCTCGGTGTACCTGGTCCCTTGGTACAACGGAAACTAGCCCACATCATCATGAGTCCCTGTAAGTAGCCTCGTAGCTGTTCGCCATAGTTTGGTTTTTTGTTCCAGTTGGGTAATAAAGGGGCATCAATGCTTTAGTTCTGCAGTATATCGGCTTCTTACACTGGTGTTTATCGCCTAGCTTGCCTAGGTAGTTCAGATCTTTGATTCGTGCAGTAGGCCTAGATTAGATTAAATGGCCTGCTGAATATAGCTTAAAACACGTGTTGTTGAATATTTTGCTATCAACACATCGAGAAATGCGAAAGCAGAATGTTGATAACAATCGGATAATGGTCAAAAAGCTGTGCGAAGTTAAAATAGCAGTGAATTAACCAGCAATCAACCGAAAGTCTGGAGTATCCACAACATTAACCCAAAAAAAATCACACACTTTATTTGCAGAAGTACATAGACTTTTATGATACATATTAACTGATTGCAGTCGTTATTTGCAAACTGTGTCCAACGGTTTGCAAGTCGTCCATACTGTGACGGAAAAAATGAAAAGATCACTTACGTTAGATTAGTAAAGCGAGAATGCCTTCTAAAGTTTTGGAATTGCTATAATTATTATACGTATGAAAGGCATTAGTTTTAAAGGTTTTTGGCCTATCTTATTACATATCGAAACATTGACATAAGTTT
>KZ063855.1:13389-35943 GCA_002091835.1 Anopheles maculatus | reverse complement strand
CGGATAGGGCGGTCAGGCACACCTGAACCTGTTGCCACGCGAGGTGACAGACGCACTCGCCCGCTCGGACCAACTCTGGCAGCCGGAGACGACTTTTTCTTTTCATCGTGTAGCTTAAAGATGAAGAGAAAGAGGGAGAAGAAGCAGGGACACTATCTAGACGACATCTTGGTACGGCGGTCTCTTTAGAATCGCAACGGTGACGTCTCAACGCCTCGCCCCATTTGTGTGCTGCCAACGCCAAGCAACGCCTTGCGCGTTGCGATCTAATGATTGAACCGGTCGTTGTCGGATTGGTTCGGTGGGCTGCTGGAACCCCGTACCGAAACATTAACCCCATCGGGTGACCCCACCGTCGACAGCTGCTGCAAGACCTTTGCGAAACGATTGAGGTAGGAAAAGCATTGAACAGTTCATAAAATGAAAGTTATTGGAAGGAAGCGGCTTAGGCGCGTTAAACTTCGTAGTCGCACAACCGCCAATCTGGCTGGTTGGTTGCAATTTGCTGCAGTATTTGTTAGATAAAGCGTTTAAGATAGGTGAGGTAGGTTCGGGTAACGATTCTTGCCACGAACTACACCGTGCTGGAGTAGATTATTTCTGTGTTACATTTAAGATAGCGGGTACTTTCTATAGGCGGAGGGTTCCGGGGCACACAGGCCAGGGAGGCGTGTGTTGAAATGGTATGTCGTTTCATAATTTATTTGTCATTTGTTTTTTTGTTTTTCCTTGGGAGGAGTTGGTTTGCTTAGTCTGGAAGATAGAGACAATTATTTGACATTTGACAGAAATGACAGAAGGGTGGAACCTATCCTTGATAAATAAATTAAGGATTATGACAGTGCTGATGATTAGAAAACAAGATTTGTTCTCAGGTGTCCTAGGTGACTAGGCAAGACTCAATAACACGTCTATTGTGGGGTTGTAACGTCTTAGGAATTTGGATCCACCTTAACGATGGTTTTTTTGGACCTGCATATGGAAGAGTTCTATCAATAATGATCTTTGGGGCGGCCCGGTGGTATATACGGCAGACCGCCTCCCCGTACACAGGACTGTCTGTCCAGCTACGGGTAAAAACTAAGTCACAGAGAGCTAGCAATAGCAGGCTAAGACCTCACGAGATTGTAGTGCCAAAGAAGAAGAAGAGATGGTCTACATCGATCTTGACTAACCAGCTCATCCGGTCAGGAAAGCTCATGGTACAGATATCTAAGGCAATCCCACCAGAAGTCTAGAAGGATCTGTTCTCCTCACATACTTGGAAAATCGTTTGACTTTGCTGACTAGCTCTCATATGCAGAAGGACAAAAGTTGAAGTTTAGATAGAGTGAAATCTTCTCCAATAACGATGATATAACTCCCATTACGCGAGCGATAGAAATATTCAATTATCGCCTGTGCAATATGGCTCTCAGAGAATTTTAAACGGGGTTTCTTTATTTATTGCAATAAACCACCTTCAAAAACCGAACCCTCATTTAAAGGCGTTACGAAAAAAACATCTCGTTTTCTAACGCTTTTAAACTCGTTTAGACTCGACCATTACTAGGAACTCGTCATCGGTCCATCGATCAATCGGTTCGGTTCGGCTTCTGGGTGTCAACGTTCTCTTTTATTCACAAAATCGTTTACCAGAAGTAAAAACTGGAATTGCAGCTATCCGTAATTGTACGTAGAAATTCCCCTAAAACTCGTACAGGTGGAGCTCGCGCGAGTGGAAATGTTAGTTTTTATCAACAGGAGGCGTGTAGTTGCTGCATTCGATATGTATCTTAGTAGACTAGCACTCTCTGCTGCAGCTGTACGCTGTTTATTGATTCCGAAGTGAGTTTTTTTTATCGTTGCCTCTCGGTGTTCGTAATGAGAAAGTGACATTCCTGTCGAGTTTTGTAGCTTTAAATCAATTTCTCAAACCGGGCAACGGCAACGGCAAGATAAGGTGGTGTTTTATTTCTTCCTCGTTTCGCAACTTCTATCGAGATACACGATGTTGACCACCGCGTGGATGATGTGTCGTTTGGCATTAATCATCGAAAGAAAATGGACTCAGCAAAAGCCTGACAGCTTGGGATCGAAAACTGGTCGTGTGTAAACCGAAAATCTTCTGCATTAAGTCCAATCAAAAGTAAATCGGAATCGAAATGGTGAAGGAAAATGAATTTAAGCGTGCCTTTTATATGGTTGGTCCTCACATAAAAAGGGACATACTTGCCGCCTTATGCTCACCCTAACGTCACAACATCTCAATAAGAACAAAAACGACTCTTGAGGAACAATTTTCGCTAACATGTTTCCCAACACTTTCTCTTCTCGTTCCAGGTATGTGTGTGTGTGTGAGTGCGTTGGTGTGTACGGGCTGACAAATCAAGATACAAGGACACTTAGCAGCAAAATACCACAAATACCCGACCACTCGCTTGGCGTGCCCGACAACCAAGGCATAGATTGGCGTGATTGGCCCAAAACGAAAGAAAGAACGCAACGAAAAAAAAAGCCGGATCCAACTGTATGTGAAACTGGTCAACCGGAAATGTGACTTTTGCGTGAGACTTTCCCATTTTTACGTGCTTCCGTTCCCGATAAGTCCGGGTTCCGTTCCCGTTCGGAAAGTGTGCGTATGTGTGCGAACTTTTGCGAAAAGCCAGGAAGCGCGGCAACACTAGTAGTTTTGGGTGTGAGGGGAACTGGAAGGAGAAAGGAGGTGGCGTCTGGGGTTTTGGGACGAAACGACGGGTGGACGACATTCTTCGCCCGAAAAACTTTCCGTTTGATGCGTACGTTCTTTGCGAAATTGGAATTCTTTATTACATGCTGCCGAGAATTGTTTCCTTTCCCTTAAGCGCTAGCCAATTGGACGAGAAAAAGCTCTGCAAAACGTAAGGAAATTCCGCCAAAAAGGAACCAGGGGCAAAGCATTTGAAGGACGTCGGGGTTTTTCGGCTTCTCGTTCTCTCTTTCTAATCTTTCCGCTTTCGCAAGAACATAAAAATCACGCCAAATTGATTTGTGACCTCTTGAACAACTTTCGGCGCAATAATTGATCTTTGTTTTCGATTGTAAACACGAACACCGGCCTCGGATCGTGTTTCCTCGCTGCTGGAGAGCACAAGAAGTTTGTCCGCTTTAATTTATTGGAATGTTGAACTGTGCGAGGATCAAAGTGTTTGGAGCGGAATCAGGGAGCTTCGACAACAAATAGTTTGAAAATAGTCTTGTTTGGTTGAGGCGCGATTGAGATATTTCGTTGGTGGAGGCGATTAATATTCGAAATGTGAGTTCCTGTGCTTGATAACAATCTGGGATAGGTGAAGGTGAGTGGCAAACAAATATTGCCTTGGAAGTCGTAGCAGGTTTTATTTTGAGGATACCACCAAAGATTTTTAAAAGACGATTTTTAAATTTTTCTAGGTACTTATAGTTGAAGTCATAAGCTACATTAGACTTTGAATGGGAGAGGTTCCGAACATGGAATCCTGTCTGGAACGACTTCACGTTAATGGGACAGTTACGGGACAACCCGTAAGCCAAAGAAGACATGACAGACTGAAATCTATTTACATTGAATTACCAAAGAAGAAGAATAGTAGGAGAGTAGTTCTATGATTGGGACTCTTCGGTATACTTGACCCGTTTGCTGCATCAGTCCCGCAAGATGTAGTACTTAATCCTGTCTTTACTTTCTCCTCGTACAAAAGATTGACTATCGACGTCTACTGGTAAATCTGTGATAAAGAAATGATCAGGAATGACAGACCGAGACTTCTTCAAGTGGAAGTTCCAGATTAGACGAAGAAGAAGAAGAAGAAGAAGAAGAAGAAGAAGATTCTTAGAGCTCTGTACGTAAGCTGGACTCCACCAATCCATTATTTTTGAGATATTTTCCGGCTTTCCTGAAGCTTTTGAGTTCCTGAAACTCTTTAAAGAAAAGCTCTATTGGCTCCTAATATATGATCTAAAACAAGTCCCACCAAAACATGTATTTCGTATTTTTTATCGTTATCAAAACATTTTGCTGCAACCGTTTTGGAGATCCTTTAAAACAAATTAACTGAATCCTGTAATTAAACCTGCCTCCCATTCTCCCGATACACACATCGATAAAATTGCACCAACATAATCCAACCCACATTCCATAATCGCGTACCGCACCGAGCGTAACATAAATTTTCCCCGCTCACACAAACATCCCGCGTCCCGTGTTGCGAAAAACCCCGAAAGCACATCCAGCTGCCCGTTTTTTTCCATTTGAACGGGTGCCTCGAACTCGCAAACTCGTAAAAAGAAAAAAAATCATCCGCTTGCGCTCATCGACACTCGGAACGCGCGAGAAAGACAACGCCACTCGAACGAATCGCCGAAGTTGTCCTTTTGCGCTCATGGCGCTGGTCGCCTGCATCGGCACCCCGAATTCGATTGTCCTTTCGGAAAAGTGCTACCCTTTTCCCGGGGCCCAAGCTGTCAGCCATCCTTGCTGCCGGTTGCGACTGTCTGGCACAAGCAGGTCGGTGTTGCGGTAGGCCATGGGCCATCTTTCTTTTTCTTACACCACGCGTCCCACCGTCGAACCATTGTCGGGTGCAGGATACCGTTCCGTTTGTCTGCTTCTGCGTCTCGCTCGCGCTTACGGGCTTTTTTCCTTTCGCTATCGAACGTTGGCGAACGATGTAAATGCACCGGGAGTCGGCGCATTTCGGCCTCGGGCTGTGTGGTGGTGGTTTGTGGCTGGGAAAAGCGACCACACCAACGCACACGAACGCACGCCAATGTTAGTGAGGCGAACGCTCCAGACACAACCGGGAATCGAATCTTGAGCGGTTCGGAATTTTTCGGGAATGCCAAAATGGGTGGGAACGCTCTGCCAACGTTCGTCTGAAGGTCGACCCTTTTGTCGCGGGACCGAAGGGAGGAAGAGCACGCGGGAAGGCAAGCGACGAACTTCCACAACCCACACCCGATGTTTTCGGTCCGATCGCCGAACCGAGCGCCGAAAGCCACGATGTGCGTTGGTGTTGGGAGCCACCCTTCTGTCTGTGTGCGTGCCCGTACGTGTGTGTAAACACAGACTACAACAAGGACGACGACACGGCTATTAGTGAAAGTGTTTCCGTTTATTTATTCTGCTCATGAAAGCTTCCCTTTTTTTGTTTGTTCGTTCGTTCCCCACGGAGACAGACACTGGTGAGCGCTTCCTTTTTTGGGGGGGTTTGTGTTGGTGAGTGAAGGTTGTTCCAAGGACACAAGCGTCCACCGTACCCACTACACGCCAGTCTGGCTCTCCCCGAACGTTTGCAGGCGTCTGCTGCGTAACACGAAACGGAAAACTCTCACTCGGTAGCGTCGGTCGGTGAGAGAGTCGGCGACTTTTTAGAGCAAAGCTCTTGCACTGGCAGGAACTCTTACCGGGACGGGTGTTTTCCCGACGGCCAGCAACAAGCCAGAGCTGGTGGCTGGTGGCCGTTGAAGGATTGGGTGATGCATGCAGCGAAGAGAACATGGGAACCGCGACGTCGCTTTCACAGAACAGTAACGAAAACGAAAAGGGCGTTTCACTTTCACTGCTCGTAATGGATTTTGCTCATTGCAGCTCGTATGCGATGCCGAGGGTTTATGTGTGTGAGTGTGTACGACAATTGTGTTGTCGAGAATCGATGGAGGGTAGAATCGAGCTTCACGGTAACGGGGTACGGTGCGACAATACACAGTAATTGCTGGGAGGGTCGTAATCATGATCGGAAATATCATAATTGATTTACTCGTGCTGCACAACACAATGGGAAGGAAGTTCTGGGGGATGATTGTTTGGAGAAATTAATTTGGGTAAAGTTAATACCCATACTTGACGGTTTAACGCTTTGTTTTCAATATGTTTTTGTGTTTAAAATGTTTTAAAACTATATTGAATTTAAGAACCAACATTTTTATAGTTTAGTTTAATTATTTCAAATGATATTGTGCTATTAATTTGTGCTCAATGATTATCTGAAGCTCAATTAATTTTTCGATTGTTTTAATCAACAAAAATCGATACTTCGATCTTCAGTTATTTGCTTACTTAAATTGTTTTAAATATTTTTATATGTAATGTAAAATAAAAATTTTCACATTTTATGTGTTATGTTGATTATCTTGTTATGTAGGCTTACGATAGCTGGATATTTTTGATATTTTATATTGAAAGACTAATATCAAATCTCTCTGGGCTACTTCATCATACGCTGCTTTAATTTGCCAGTTAAGGCTATATTCCGGTCAGAAAATCGCGGTCCAACAAACCTCCTACTGTTTGATTTTTAAAAGAAACATGTTTTGATATTAAAATAGGTTTTAATGACATAAAAATGAAAGCGATCAGCGATTATATAGTTCATTCTTTAAATATAAAGAAAATTGATGGCTTCTTTGGATATTTTGAACACAAAAACGCATGTAGAACATCAAACTTATTTTGTTCGTAATTTAACTAGAACTTTCAGGGTCTAGAACACTCATTTCCTCACATTATTCCATATCTTTATTTATTGTAATATGAGCATAAGATGATACCTCAACATCAATAGGCTTGTTCGTGGTTCCTGCCCTCACGTGATGTCATTTGTAACAATATACTTAATTACCTTACGGAAAACTTTTCTATCCGAGCGTTGTGTTCCACCCAGCGTAATGGACTGTGTTTGTTGCTGGTCTTCTTTACCCTTAGTGGTTGTTATAAAACTTGTAAATTTTATTGCTATCCGGTCATGTACATTTGACACACCATCAAAACCCAGAAACTCTGTGTATCGACAGAAATAGGTAAACATGTTTTGGGACGGGTTTTTCGTTTGCTTCCTTACCGAAGTGTATCAAAAGTTCCGGCTCGAACCGAAACTAGAACCAGTCACTCCCAACGCTCAGACAACCAAGGAAATGAGGCAAACACACAACCAGGTAGTCGTAAATAATTGGCTTAATTATGCGTCTAACCTTACACTTGCTGCGTGAGGTGAAGCATTGGATAGAATTTCGCTTTCTTGTGTACCGCACCGGAAGAACCAATCCAACCTACCAGTTATTACGAGACGTACGCACAGTCTCGAGTGAGAGTTTTTGCAGACTGGAAAGTTTTATTTATTATGCCTTTTTTGGTTGTTGTTGCGCACACAATACCCCAAAACAGTGCCCTAAAAAAACCACCACCAGCTTCAGTAATGATTGTTTCATAAAATTTATTGAGCACAAGCGATGGTGGCTTTGGGGTGGAATCGATCCTCTGGTGTTGTGCAAAAAGAAATACACAAGGACCTTGTGAAACTGGGAGAATATAAACCAAGGTCCAAACTCCGCGCACAGAACGACCCCAAAACCCGACTACCGGAGAGTTGTTGACTGCCAAACCAAAAGCCTCGCGCGGTTTCCTCATTTCGGTACGTTTCCATAAGCGTAAGCAAAATAACCATGACTTATGAATATTCATTTATTTATTAGCCAGTAACCGAACGTCCTTCTCCATCACACACACACGCACCCGCCGCGTCATCCTTTGATCGTCTTAAAGCGTACGGAACCGGCCACGGGAACGCCCCATTCTCGCTGAACTGAATTATGTAGAAATCGCACCCCCGAAAAACCCAGAACCAAAGCGCGCTCTGTGTGTGGCTTTTTTCTACCCAGTAGTACCCCGAAGGGAAAAGGAAATATGATTTCCGCTTTTCCTCGGTGATGAAAATAAAATGCGAGACGAAAGTTTTCAACGCAAACCAATCCAACGTTCTTCTGGCCAGTCGGTTTGCGTCGCGGTTAGGAATTACGCACCAAGGCTAGTTACTTACCGGCGGGGTTTTTATGGTGTACGGAATTGGTTGGTGTAAATGGACGTGTTCGTGCAGCATAACATTGATTAGAGGCTTTCGGGGGTGTGTATGTGTGTGTGTTTTTTCGCTTTCCTTCATCCCTCACGTAAGGGAAGGATTGTTTTAATAGCACCTTGATTACTTACTGTTAAGTTATTCAGCCTCTGCAATCAAATTATGTTGATGTCATCGATAAGGACCAACCAAAAAAAAAAAAATCGTTGGTCCCTGTTTCACGGCGATGATTTAATTCTGGTCGGTTAGCTTTTTCATCCATTTCGCCTGCTGTATAAATCGTCATGGTGGCATGTTTGGGACTGATTCATACCGTTAAAGTAGGCTCGACCTTACATGCCTCAATTACACAGGGCTTACCAATTACAGGAATTTATGGAAATCGTTTCAATAGTATGTACTTTGTGAGTAATGCTTTAATTTACGTGTTTCTTAACACTTTTCGCAAACTTACCATGAGTTTAGCAACAGTTTTCGTATAATTCTAGCGAAAATGTTTTACCCAACGCACAGGAAAAGCACACTTGATCTCTTTCATGTTAAAATCCTTTCTCGGAAAAATCTTTCCCTTCAATTTTGCCAATAACGCACCGGTAACCTTCCATCTGTAATTGATCTCTTTCGGTTGCCGTTTCAATGGCGGTGCGTATTTTATTTTCTGCTTCTTCCCTGTACCGGTAGCAGCTAATCCAGCTTAAAGAAACTCAACTCTTCGAACCCCTGAGCTACACGATACGGGACATATTACCGAACGGTAGTTACTGCCACACAATAGCCCTCCAGTACCATCATATGATGATTATCGATTTTCCTCCAACTATGCCTAGCCGAAGGAAAAAAGGCGAAGCAAAAAAAACGCTTCACACGCGCCACCATGCGTCCCCACCACGCATTTTATTCGGCTGTTAGACATTGAAATACATCACCAATAAATCACAACAAGGCTTCATTCTGTCTAGTCTTACACACAATACCCTTCCGTGCGCAGTGGTGCAGTCAAACAGGAGTGCAAAGTACCGAACACGTGGGGGGGAAACCTTCGCTTTGAGCTCGCATTGAACCGACGCACTCTGTACTCAACCGTGTGTTAAATCCTTTCGCTCCACACAGAGGGTGATTTTGCAATATCGGAAACCGACCGAATGTGTGTATCGTTGGATGTCAGGTGGTAGAACATTTTGAGGAGGAAAAAAAAGTATAGGACAGTACGCAGCCAGTTTCATGGAGTGAGTGACCAGGCGTCTCCATCGCATATCACAACGCATCGTTTGTGTTTTTAAAATCGATAAACGGGGTTTTCTATTTGGTCAATGAGGAAGCATTATTTTTGGACATGCGTTTCCCACCTCCCCTCCCCTTCCCCCCCTTCCCCACCGTCCTCTCTTCATTTCCTGTTTCTTTTGTGATATTCAATACGTTTATTACAGCCCTTGTTTAAGCCCTTTTTTTGCTGCACACGTGGCAAATGGACTCTCTTTGGCACCCGATTGACTGGTGCAAGTTTCGCAATGGAAGCAGCGAGAGGCACACGGAACGAACTTCACCCAAAGTCGCACACGTGCTCGCTCGGGAAATGTTCGAAGCGGATGCGAAACAACCGGTCGTCTCGTAATCCTTGGGGTTGAAGTTCACATAATCATCATCATCGATACGGTTGTGCCGGCCGTCATCATTGTTGTGCGGTTCATCCTGGCAACGACAGCCAGGCTGGCTGGCCGAACGCCGGAAGCATAGAAATGAGTTTTTCCACCCCGGGTTTGCTGTTTTCCTTTCTTTTTCTCGCTCGAAAGTTGTTTGACGGGCGTTTGCCCAAAAACCATGCCCCACGCCAGCGGAAATGTCTACTTTTCCGAGTGGAAATTTTACAGTGTCTTGCTCGTTTGCACTTTTGTCTGTTTTCCTTTTTGTTGGGGGGTTTTGCAAAAGTTTTCCGTTTTGTCGATGGCGCGTTCGTGGGGGGAGGGGAGGGGAGGACCGGAAACCACGTCTACCACGATGGCCTCCGGCTGCTGCTGGCGATGGTGGCACCACCACTGGCTTTCGATGCTTTGTAGGCGTGTGTGTTCGTTTGTTTATGTTCGTTCGCTGGGAAAAGAAGTTGCCGGAGCCTTCTTGCGCTTTTACCACCCTAAAAAGGACCACCGAAGCGACCAACGCTCTTTACCATAGCGAAAAGCACGCACGTGTACGCCGAAAAGCCGTCCCAAGCCGTCCTAGTGTATGCGTGTGTGTTTGTGTGTGTTTGTGCTATAAGTTCGTCACTGTCGGCGGCCGACCGTCAGTATCATGCTGCGAGCAGTTGATTTTCCTCGTACCAAGGCTTGGAAAAGGGAAGAAACAACACAGACCGTCAGGGTGAGAAAATGTGTTTGCTTCCACCGTTAAGGAAACGGCCGGCGCGAGACTAGGAAACTGTTTTCAAGGTCTCGGCCACAGCCCACACGAAACATCTTTGCCTTCCAACTGCTTTGCAGAAAGAAAAATGCCAAACAAAACGAAAAGAAAATACATTGTGACGGCCCATTTTGTGCAGTAAAGTTTTTTCTCCAACGAGGCGGACACGGCACAACACACACACACAAACACAAACAAACCGGCAGTATCTGTGCTGTAAAGCGTTTTGCCAGCCATGATGCGTCCATGCTGCTGACACAAATCTGTTTCAGCCCGTCTGGTTTTGGGCCAAACGTTCTTAGAAACATAATTTTTCGATGCTTTTAATCGAACTGGAAACATTGGCACACTCGGTTGGGGGTGTGCATTTATTGGTATTTGTTGGACGGCAAACATGCATCCCACTAATGGTCGGCTTGCGAAAATGGGGGCAGCGTAAAGGAAGCAACGCTTTAAAAACGGAAGCCTTTGAAGACATGTAGAACGGCGCTGTGGCTAGACTAGAATTACGGCTGCAATCATCTTCAGAAGGCTACTCACACGTCGGCCCACGGCCCGACCCAACACCACCACAAACGACCGTGTGGGCATTGAAGGGTGCTTGTGAAGGATGCCCACCGGTGGCGGATCGCAATCATCGACAGACAGACAGAGCCAGCGAGACAGCCAGTCAGCCAGACAGCCAGCCGGTTGGGTTGGCAGCCAGCGCAGACATGGAGCAAACAGAGAGGCTTGCAATAATAAACTCAGCTGGAATGCTGCTGGGCCTAGAAATTCGCTGTTGTTTTTTTTTCGATAAATTGGAAGCAGTTTTGGGTGAAATTGAATGTGTTGCATAGACAGTTGCGAAGAAGCGAGCTTTCTTTCGAATATGTGCTGTTAATGGCAGGAAAGGTTCTTTCGGTGGGTCACTCTTATTGCTTGCTGTAATTGAAGAGAATTGGGCAGTAGCAAGTTCCAAAATTACTGACAAAATTTTATACCAAAAAACCTTAAAGCTGGTTCGGTTTGAGTGGGTAGTTTAATGGAAAGGACCAATTCTGCCACTGTTCATGGGAAAATGGAAGTTTTGGAACTTTTGAGAAGATATATTAATTTGCTTTCTCATTGATAATAAAGGGTATTTACTGTTACACTTAAAGTACACATTACTGCAAACATTAATCATAAAATTATCAAAATTCATGATAGCAGAAAGTTGTTTGTAAAGTATCTTTTTTCTGACGCAATGCTAGTAGATTTATTCGTAAAAAAGTTAAAAAATAACATTTCAACAACACATACCTTACATAATTCTCTTAAAAAAAGGAAAAAGAGGTTCATCATGACTTGAGCTTCAATATCTGAAGATGTTCAACCATCCTCTGTGAAACAGTCGAGCAGGCACAGCAGTTGAACCTAGTTAGGTTAACTCATTTCGAAGTATTTGACAGCATGAACAAAATCTAATGCTAAGATTGTTGTAAGTGTCTTTTGCTAAACTTAAAATGATTCTGTTTGAGTATGGTTCCACGTTTTACTAAGATAGTATTTGTTTGTAAATGAATGAAATTCAAACACGCAATAGAACATTAACTTACCTGCAAATATCTCACGTTACTGCTCCTAGCAAAACAGAAATCAAAATGGCATTAACCATGGTATCGCTTCCGGCAGGTTTCATCCACCCTCGGATCCATGTCTTCCTTTCTCGCAGGCTCGTTTTTTTTCGAGCAACACGCCTTTTGTCCACGCTTTGTCATTCCCATCCGGTCCGGGACCGGAAATGGGCTGCGAAGATTTGACAATGTTGGTTTGTTTCGGTGCGCGTTTTCATCCAGTTGTTTGTTAGCGTGCCATTTCCGTTTCTTTGGGCAATTGAGTTGGCACGTGGTACTTTAGCGAGGTCCTTTTGATCAAAGGTTAAGCAGACCGTCAGACCAGATGAAACGGTTTTCAGCTAACGGACGAGTGTTTGTGCGGTGGACGAAGTTTTTTTTTTCTTTCATTCAAATCGCTTTTGTGTTGTTCGACTGTTTGCGAAATTGTTTTCTTACAGATTGATCTATTGATTTGCAAAATGTGTTTTCCTCGAGGGCGTCCATTGCGTTTACCATTTGATGTGGAAAGCAAAACAATGTTTAACCACTCAAAATCACAACCACACCCTACCTTTGGTACCTTTTTTGAAAATTGTGCATGAATTATTCATAATTATCCTTAATAATTTGTTTGTTTGGCGGATGGTAGAGAATTTTGCAAAATTTTGTTACATTTTATTGCAAAATCAACAAGTGCGGTTTGGGTGGAGGTAAATTCTACCTCATCTGTTAATAAAATTCTCAAACGAAAAAACAAAAAACGATATCGAAACCAGCAAACTCACTCCACCTGAGGCGAGGTTATGTTTCTACCTTATCCGGATGTTTTGCCTACAGTAGACAGATCGTCCGGTGTTCCAATATCAGCCGGTTTACACGAATGTAACGGAAGGATGAGCCGCACGTGTACGTAGCATCCAACGCCGGCGGGCCGGTTGCGCTTAGGCCCTCCCCCAAAAAACGAACATGGCCGCCGGTTTTTCTGCGTATTCGTATGCATGTTCTACCTCCCGCCATGCTGCATCTTTTGGGGGGCGAGGACATAGGGATGGAGGCGACTAACGAAAGGTAGTAAGTCGGGTTCTCATCATTATCCAAAACGCGCTACCTGCACCGTTGGTTACTTTGATTTTCTGTGCTCTGTTCTGCCAGATCATTTTTTTTCTCCTTCTTCCACTGACGTGTCCTTGGCAAGTCGTTCAAAAACCCCTAACTTTCCCCAAGGCTACAAAACGTGAAGATTTTGCTTTCCCACCGCTAACAAGGAAAGTTTCGGTTGCGTGGCCCGGTGTGGGAGAATTTTTGGCCCGGGACTTTCCACGGTCGCAGTACGCTTTCGGTGGTGTCGCGCAGCTGCAACAAGTGGTACCCAAGTGACTCAGAAGATTTCCCAGAATTGGGCCGGTGTACGGTGGTAACGTCTGGAAAGTTTTGCCGCTTCCCGTTGTGGAAAAACACACGCAACGGACGGGAACGAGGAACACCGGCACCGGACCAGAGAACAGAAAGTGTCTCACTAGCTCTGGCTAGGTCGGTTGGTCGGTCGGTGTCCAAATTATACGCAAATAAATTTTCCAAAACTCTCCCCCAAAAGTGGTCAGGAGCAGGGCTTCTGCAAAAGCGGTGCCATGATTTACGCGCAACTTTGAGTTATGCTTGTGCAAAAACAATCACGCTGCAACGGTGGAAAGTGTGTGTGTGGTTGCGCGTGTTTTTCTTTTACTTTAGAAATCACTTGTGCACTTGCCAAATGGAAAGTTCTTGCTCAACGTCACTTTTTTTGGTTGCTCTTCACTTTGCTATGCGGAGCGATGATTGATTTCGTTAAAAAGAGACGTTCACTTCCACGCCAGTTAGCATTTTGTGGCCCTTTTTTTCTTTTTTGTTCTTCGCTGCATGGGAACCTTTTGGCCGGTCACAACGTAATGCACACGCCGTGCCAAGGGTCATTCGGGAAAGCTTGCGCTAAACTTTGGCACAGAAGCTGAAGAGCATTGGTGGTGATAAATCCTGCTACGAGACAAATGTATATCCGCTAGTAAAGATTGATTGAGTCTGGTGAGTCGCTTTCGGGGAGTCCCTTCGGTTTTGATGTGGGTGCCTTAAGTCGGCAGGATTACGCGTATGCCAATTGTTTCGACAGGCGTGGGAAAACTTTTCGCCCTAAAATCTCGTCTTAAGCTGGCTGTCGGGGTGAAGTTGCGAGTGATGTGGTATAGCTTGGTGTCCATTGTGGAGTTGTGAGGTAAATCATGCTAATCTTATTCACATTTTCTATCGTTTCAGGTAGGTAACTGATACATTTGATAGTTGCGAAGCTGCCCAAATGTCTATTTATGTAAGTAAGCCTCACTCTAGTTACTAAAACCTTACTTGGAGAAAGAATACTAAAGAATGGAGCATCCATTTCTTAAAACAGAAATAGTGAGAAGGCGGTTTGAGGAAAGTAGAAACTAAAAAAACACAACTAGAAAAGATAACAGACATAAAACTAAATCAAAAAAAGGAAACTAGACAACGAGACTAGCAAAAAAACGCTGCCTAATAGCCCTCAAGATGCACGTTCCCAAAATAGGACACTGTGCTCCATTCCCGTGCTTTTCGAGGTTTTCGGGTGGTCGAAATTCATAGAAGATAGGGTTTTTCAGGAGCGTCGAGTTTCGGGTCGCGTCAACGATCCCGCCGAAAGCGATACTTCATCTTTAATGCACCAACCATCCCAACCGTCACCAGACGAACAATACGAAGGTGGACGGCGTTGTTGAATGTGAAATAGTTGTTACCGCCCAACGATGACTTACGGTGTCGCAAAGAAAGAGTAAGAAAAAAAACGTTCCCTGACCAAGGGGAAGAATAAGAATTGCAGCAAAAGAAAGGTTGATTTGGGGGAGAAAGTGCTACAACGATAAGCAACCAAGTACTCGCAACAACAAAAAAGTTCAATTGAACACTTGGCATAAGTACCGGTCGCCCTTAGATGGGGAGACGATATTTGCACATTTCTTGTTAGACTGTTGAAGTGGAGCTAAGTGGAGTTGTGCTGCGTGTGAGTGTGGGTGTGTGTGTGGGTCGCCAGAAATGCCACCTCTTTGGCTGTGTTGAGGAAATCGATGTCAAGGAAACAGTAGCACATTGTGAGTGAAATGGTTGAACGCACGATTTGAGCACGAGGAAAATTATATTACAGCACTAGAAGTTTGATAGTCCTTTACACTAATAGATAAGCTTCTATTACAATGAAGAATGGGTTCTTTTACAGTAGCGTATAGATTGGTGGGACCTGCTTTACATATGATACTATGAACTGCAAATCTGAACACATTAAAAAACTGTTCTTTTTCCCCATTATCTAGCTGCTTTTCGTTGTTGTATGAGAACTCAAGAACAAATGCTCAATAATGCATTCAAGCCGCAGTTTCCAAAACAAAAACACAAAATCCGCCAGCTGTACACAATCTCCAGACAGCACCTGAAGTATCATTTCGGTGTGCGAAAGTTTTTGGCGAAACAAAACACCCAAACACGCTCAAGAACCCCCTTGCTGACCGGCTGGCCTGGCTACGCTCGTCTCGAGTAGAATTATAATTGAAGCGGAATTCATTAAGGGATAATGAGAGGAAGTATGCACGATCCGATGGGTGGCCCGCGAAAACCGCCCAGCTCAAGGGACACACGAAAGAAAGGAAAGCGAACGATGCATTCCTACCGCTACACCCACGTGGGTCGCCCAGATGCATGAGTGATGAGGCGAAAATGTTCTACGCGATCGGCAAAAAGGAACAAAACAACAACAACAACACCATCTTCCACGATGCCATCCGACACCAGGCGTCTCCATTTTCTTCGCCCCGTTCGAGCGCGCACGCTTTCGTCTCGAGTGAGCGGAAATTAATTTTTTGGAAGAATGCTTCTTTCGCTCGGGGAAGAACCCGAGACATTTTTGTGTCTGTCCGTGGCGCACACCGTCCCGGCTTTTGCCGTGTCGTTGTCCTCGCCGTCCAGAGTCCCGAGCGTTTCTTATGCAGCAGGAGACCTAAAACTCGGCGTGTCATTGAACCTCCGTCGAGATGGGCACACGATGGCCAAACGGCCAACGATTTAGTCCCTTTTGGTTCGGTTTTCCTTTTGCGGCAGCTTTCACCGTACTGCAGATTGTCGATTTCTTTTCGCGTTGTACGTTGTATTGCTGAAGAAACTAGAACATGGTCTCGGGGTGGTGGAGGAGATTGGGGAGGAGGGATGGGACGGCATAACTTTCACTCACTTTTCCTTCGGATTGTGTTGTTCCTTTTTTCGCTGCTTTGCAAAACTACTTTTAGCTTCTTATTTTCCGATTCGCTGGCGGATCCATTTCTGCTCCTTGTTCCGTGCAGACATTATGCGCACACAGCCACACACATACACGGGTGCACAAAAATAAATAAATAAAGCTACCTGTGTGACCCAACCGTCTAAAGCTTTCTCGCTCTCTATCGTTCTCTCCATCCTTCGCCCTCTAAACAAGCAAATACATGAGCTTTATGCTGCAAAGCACAACATCATTTGGAATACATCACAACACATCCTTGCGAGCTGGGAAAATGGGGCCGCCAGGAGTGTGAGGTTTTCCCGGTGTAGCACAGATGCCTAGCATCTGGCACGATGCGAATCGTTCATGTTTCGCGTGTCGCACGGTGGTGGCAGCGTAGCGTGCGTCAAACGGGAACGGAAGAAGTAGAACATGGGCGAAATGTAATAATAAAATCAAGCGCGAAACAGGTAACTTATACACGCGCTGATGGTATGGTGCGACCGGTGTCGTTGGCTTTTCGGGCTTTATTTGACGTTTGGAACGGTACAGTGCGACAGCCGGATGCGGATACGTACGATAACTGCAATTGCACGACCATGAAGCGAGACGATTTATTAAGCTTCTAAAGTGTTATCTGGTAAATCGTTCTCGAACAAAAAACACTTCTCACGACCATCTTGGGTTAAATTAACTTGTCAACCAATTTTAACACTCCTTACAGCACACATCCAGACGGGGTTTTTTCGTTCAGCCCTCGGCTAACGTGAGGCCATTACTCCCGTCCCGTGTTGTCGGTGACGGTTTCTGCTGTCGTGCAAACGGGTTGAGGAAGTCTGAGGAAGTAGGGCGTACGCCAAAAGCAACAAAAACCAGACCACCTCATCCGCACCAGATCCCGAGGTCAATTCAATGAATATTTACACACCAACGGTGACGGTGGCTCGCGTGTTGTCGCGCCGGCCGGATGGCATATTTTACCCTTACCCATTTTCTTGCATACACCGACCGTACCGAACCGGCCGCGGCTTTTGTGCATTCCCATTTTCATCAAACGGATGGGAAAGGGGTTTTTTTTCTTTCTTTTTCACGGTGGACCTTACTCAACGAGACTCCTTTAACAATTCAATCGTCCAGCGCACAAGGAAAGCGATAAAAACGAATACTTCTTTTTGTATATTTTTTACACAAAAACGTAGAACGATCATGCATCAATTTGTCCCTCACAAGCTTGTGCCGTATTTGTGGCACACATTTAGTTTCAGCGCTTCTGGAGCTAATTGGATAGGGTTGACATTTTCCCTTCGCAATGTGGATTTTTATCAACAAACTTGTACGCAAACAAAAAACAATTTAAAAAGACTTCTTTTGGACACATTATTTTAGCAAAAACCCATTCGAACTAATTGCCTCGCACGAATCTTTTGCGAAGCGTCATCGAATGTCCAGCGATTCCTTGCCTAAGTAAATATGTGCCACAATAACACGTTTCTCCCAAATAGGCGAGCTTGCAAAATTCCAAGAAATCCGAGCAAGTCCCTTTTCACGATTGATTATGCTTCAGTTGCACGGTTCAAGCGATTGCACCTGGCGACGGCAATTATTCATTCATAGGGTGAAAAGTGTTCATGCTGGACATACGGCCACTTTTCACAGGACAGTTGATTTCATTTGCAAAGTTACCTCGTAGACCAAAGACAACAGGTCCACGATTTGCTTGAACGATAAATTAAAGGTTAGATCAATCGCTGGTTTTGACTATTTTCACAAACTAGCCCAAACTTTGACATTTGAGGTGTTCAAATAGGCTCTATCTGGCCTTTCAATGCTTCACCAAGAAGATGTACAGTTGTCTCAGCAATAGGAATTGATAATTAGTATTTACTCATTACTAAAATGTGGTTTTGACTGCCATACTTATTTTTAGAAAAGCAGTGACACATAGCTGACAGTCAATGGCAATGACAATTTGTGGCAATCCTGAAAATCGGACACAAGCTACATATGCGACTTTTAAAACTCCTCGTAGAAGTCTATGTCTAATTATCCGTAAACAGAAAATTATTTGAATGATTTTCATATCAAAAGACTTTTGAGACTACAAGCAATAGTCCTGGAGGCCTTCAATTGCTGAGAAACATCAAAAAACTACTCAGAAATTACATACAATCAGATCCCAAATTCAGAATATAGAGTCGGTGTCTGTGATCTTTAAACACTTAGACCAAGTTTGCGGATTTGACAGACAGCGAAATGACAGATAGTCTAGTCTAGAAATGTGAAAAGACTCAAAACAATCATAGTATCAGAGTCTGTCCAGAATCTTTTGATTGTCCTTCAACAGCCTTTTGGAATTTTTAACTTTGTTTTCATGCAACTGAGCATACAATTTCCTAATCCTATGTTTTTTAATCACAAACCCTTTTCTGTCACATGATTGTAATGGATTTTCTGTACAGCTCTAAAAACCCTTATTGGGTGAATAAAATCGCAGAGTTCATTCCTTCCAGTGCTTCCGTCTTCTCGATACAGGCTGCACAACACATCGAACGCAAGCCCATTCCGGGATGGTAAAGGACGAAACGAATCAAAAGCATAGAAAGGAGCGCTCGTCCGTGTGTCGAACAAATCTGTTTAGCTAAAAGACTCACTTGACATTGACAGCAGCTTACGCTGAATCGGACGTTCCTCAGTCAGAATGCTTGTCTCAAGTTCATCCTTTTTTCACTGATGCATAGAATGCTAGTCCTGGTCATAAGGTTTATAGCACGCGAGAGAGAGCGAGAGAGAGAAAGTGAACACACAAACACATACAACCGACCACCACAATTCGAGTGTTGGATGGCTCTGTCTGGCCGAGTAGTCTGGGTCGGATCGTTTGGATGGAAACGTTTCTGTGGCTTCAATAACGATGAGGTTAGATGAAGTGGAGTGTGATTCGCATTTCCCAGCAACCCACACACACACACATGGATGAAGGGCCAGTGTCGGTATCGCGTTTCCATTCGACACCAAATTAAAGTCGGAGAGTGGGATGACGGGATGGACGTGGAGCGCACGATGCGTCTAAGTGGTAAAGCTAAACCCACCGTGGCTGTCGCTCAGCGTCTAGGTAAGGAAGAAGGAGTCTAACACCGATTGTCTCGCAGGTTGTTGGCGTGTCTGTGCGTAACAGGTTTAATGCTACACACGGCCAGCACACTACCAACACTCGACAGGAGTTTCTGATCAAATTGAATCCCGCACTTTGCACATACCTCGCTCTCTCTCTCTCGCTCCTTCTCCCATTCTCTGCACCCTCGCCGAGTGCCGGAGAACTTCATGCGCTATTACTGACGGTGATGCCGATTTCGGTAAGCTGTCAACATAGAGAAAAGGGGAGAGCTAAAACCGGACCATAAAAACGATGTGTATGATCGAAACGACGGCGGTAATTCTTGCCCCACAGTACGGTCCTCGTACGCTCGATGTACATCCCTCGGCAACGATAACAATCGGATCGTGTGTGTGTGTGTGCACCATTTTGGAAAAGGATATCTGATGATGAAGGATAATTTTCATCGCAGATTGACTGACACTTGCTCTGTAGCTGCAATATAGCTACTCCACCACACCATGCAGCCCGGGCCAAGCTCATACGAGAGACATGTGGTGTCTGTTGAGTTTGGGACTTGGGAGAGCAAAAAAAAGGGACCAAGCAAATAATGCTCCGGTGGATGAGGTTTCATAAAGATTCACACATAAATCGCAACATCGTCTCGAACATCGAGACACAACAGGTCCTTCTTCTCGACACCTATCGCGCGCTAATCCCGTTCGGGAGACGCCTAAGCTAGCGAGTATAGAAATATGTCCCGCTTCGACGTGTCTTCTCCCACCGTAATACACCCATTCCCGATCAGAGGGACTAGTGTTTCATAATTATTCAACTCAATTATTCATTTCCTTTCCGCAAACGGACGGCCAACAACTTCACGATTATCCGTCGAGCAGTCGCGAACGAGCTCGCTTACTTTCGGAAGGGATTAGTATGTTTGATGAATTGTTTGAGTCACCGAAAATCATCCGAAAACCCAGACTGACGCGTTTTTAAACACTCATCAAAGGGGGCCAGTTTTGTTGGGCGGGTGGGTCTGGCCCACCGAAACCACGATCGAAAGATGATCGTGAAATTGAAGCAACGAAGGGTGGTGTTCGCTTCCATTCTTTGCTTGCTTCAAGAAATTTGGGCGATGAAATTTGAAACACGATAATCAATGCGGCCTCGGTGTTTTTGAAGAAGCTTTGCCCAAAATTTCCACTTCCAGCCGGTTGAATCATTTATCTCGACCGGGAGTGTGTGTGTGTGTGTGGCGTACACGCGCTAGACATGCTTGACGCAAGCGAGCATTAGTGGTTGTTTGATGCGCCGGAGAGGGTTTTATGTGGTTTTTGGTCGGCGGCGTTGGTAGTGAAAATCATCCCTCCAATAGTGATTAAAAATGGGGGGGTACAATTTCAATAGGCTGGCATTTTAGTTACCGATGAGATGAGGTTTTGTGAAGGATTTCAGTGTCTTAAATAACGAAGAATCGAGCCGCTAGATGCTTATCCGGCTGGAGAATAGTGTTACAATGACAGCAAAGTACAAGCAATTGACGTCTGCGATGACTTAAGCCCGTTGTTTGAAGGTTGCAGCGGTCCTTTACAAACTGACATTTTAAGGTGCTTTCTAAGATTTAGTTCAAACAAAATATTTGAAATTAAATACAAATAGCTCTTCTTTGGAATACTTGACTAACACATGATTGTGAAAGGTGAATACCGAGGACCAGATAACGTTCAAAAAATTTAGTTTTCTAACTAAAGATTCTACCCATCCAGCAGCAAACATCATTCGATGTTTCGGTTCAACTACTGTAAGACTTCTTCTCAACTTTTTGAAAGAAAGAAGCTAAATATTTTCAGAAATTTCAAGCTTAAGTCATCCTATACCCCATTTTCCCACGGAAAAACGAATACTCTCCAGTAAACCTTTAACATTTACCTCAAGGATCTGTATAATTGAAACACATTTTTCTTTTCTCTTATTTAAACTGTTCAAAATTTAACCCCTTTCGCTGGATTTTAATAAAATGTTCTCCCTGCTAAAGACAGCCACCAACCTCACCATCTTTACTACAAACAGATTTTCCACTGCTTCCTCATCATCATCCTCGCACGCTCGACTTTCAATTCAATTAGCTCGATAAAATTGTTTTAATGAGCTTCGCTAAGTAGCGCTTTACCCCTGCAATAAATGATCTTTTGACTTCCTGTCCCGCGTTGTTATTCGGTCGCTACACCGTGTCCGGGGTAGATTCAATTTTGGCATTTTAAAACGATGCCACCGGTTTGTGGCCAACGGAAGGAATAATCTATCCGATCATCCTTCTAGCCAGCATGTCGTGTCCGGACAATGGTGGGAAAGCTGGAGTGGATTAAAGAGACAGGTCAGGTCAGGTATGAAGATGCTCCCGAGTAGCAATGCAACTATTACACTTGTCACTGACAAAAACGACACGGGAAAGTGTACAACAAGCGCATGGCAAAGGTACCAAGGGGAGGAAAAAGAGATTAGGAGGAAAACTTAATTAAATTCAATAACCTAAGCGCTACCACAAACGTTTTAGCACAGAAACAAAAAGCAAGGGAAAGCACACACACTCACACACACGCACGGTTTTATCCATAGCACTCGGTTGGAAAAACGGATTTCCATGGTTTGACGCCATTAGGTGCAGGGCTGGAAAGACCGGGACATGGCGCAGCCAGGATGTTTGCTATCTTCCGTTTCCCATCGCGCGCCGTACAGCAAACATGGTGCCCGAACATCGTGGCAAACTTTAGCTTAATGACACATGGCGCGCATTTCCCTTTCGACGGTATCAGGCCAACCGTCGGCGGCGACGACCAACCCGAAGGACGAACGCGTTCTGGCGTGAAGAACAAAGACGCTTTTACTGTCGATGGTGGTAAGCTGGTGCTGCTGCTGCTACTGCTGCTTAGTGGTCGATGCACGGGAGAGCGCTAGAAGCCAATGAACTCGTGTCCTGGTGCACAGTTTTCGCGAGTCGCTCGGATGGAGTGTGGATTTTAATGTTGCACTAGCGGTTTTCGAGCGAAATTTCCACCTGCTAGTGAGAAATGGGCTCCCACATCAACGGAGCCGGCTGTCAAACTCCCACAGGAGCTGTGGCCGTAGTTTCTGCGATGGAGGGAATATAAATTTACGTTCATTAAAATTTAAACGATTTCATGAATTTGCACTTTACCGGAGATGCACCTGCCAGGACTCATCCACCAGTCCACCAGCCGGGAGGATAGCGCAGTTCATTGAGTTGTCCGACGCTGGTATCGCACCGGCGCGAGTGAAATGTTCAGTAATTAATATCCGAACCGTTCCACCGCACCAATTGCGGTTCAG
>KZ063855.1:0-13291 GCA_002091835.1 Anopheles maculatus | reverse complement strand
GTTCAGCAGATGTACCTGATCAGCGAGACCACCGGACGGGCAAGACGAACCCGCGATAAGAAATTCACATTTCAATTAAACCAACTTCTGACCGTTCCGAGCTTGGTTGGGGCTTCCTATTTGGGTGTAGCTTGCAAGTTTCATCCTTAATTTGTTCAGAATTTTTATTCGTCTCCATCCGTCCGTCTGTCTGGGCCGAGATGAGTGCGCGAGATTCGTACCTTGACGCGTTCGTCCGTAAAAGTTGCCCCGTGCACAAGGATGTTTGAAGGTTTTAGCGCGAAATACAGCGCCAACACTGACTGTAACAAGAAACACTCCACACCACAAGTGTCGTTGACATTCCCGACCGTGCCCGACTGCTGCAGCACAGCGCTTGGCGCACCCGAAGCACAAAACGGCATAACACCCGACCAGGGAAGGAAGTGCGACATAAACACGAAAACAAATTCAAAGGAAAATCTCCTTCAAGGTGCTGGGGTTTCCGTTTTGACGGCTTGGTACGTGTAACCGCGAAATTTGGGAATGTTCGCCCGCCGAAGGAGGTGGTGGGTGTGACGCGGTGGCGCGCGCGCTGGAAGACCGGACGGACCAATCGAAATGAAAATTTATTAAATAGAAGGTTTAATTTGGCGTGTAGTAATGGTTTTCCCGGGTTTTTCCCCGTTTCGTTTTTTTTTTTTCGTTTGGTCGGGGAAACTTTTCAAATGAACCTGGGCTGATGAACCTTTCAGCCTGATGACGGTTGATTGTTGAAGTTGGTGGAAAAATGGATCAAAAAGATAACTTTCGATGGATTTCGAAGCAGTAACATAAGAAAACCGAATGTTTATGGAAGAAATTTGGAGTCTTGTAGTACTCCTTAAGAAACTTTGTTAAAAAAATAATTTCAGCAGTTCAAATGATCGTGGTTAGAGCCCGGTGGAGAAGTTCAAACAGTAGAATAAATACCTGAAGGAAATTTTATCGATTTGGTGGGACTAAACAGATATTGTTTATGATGAACCAATCGTATGTGAGTAGTCATCAAACTCATATATCTCCTGTCAAATGAGTTGCTGTCTTATTCGTCACATCATCAGAACAAAGCCAGGCTATACACGTCTGTAAAGGCTTGTCAGTAATTCCAGAGGCTTGCTTGGGAAATGTTAAAGTATCTGTCCGATCTTCTGGGTCCTCCGCTTAACACTCCGAATATCCATATTTACAAAAAGAATATTCCCTCTCAGGTCAAAACCCATCGATTCCGTCCCAACCAATTATGACAATCGCCCACGTTACGATCATAAACTCCTCGGGCCGTTTGCCGTTAAAACCTGCCAACGGGCTAAAGACTGCACGCCTTAAAAGCAAAGAAAATCGCTCCTTGGTCCTTCGCTTCCCGGCCCGTACGGTGCATTGAATGGTAAACCCGCGCGATGGGGCGTCGATTTTATGCACGTCCGTATAAAAAGCTCATCTTATCACCATTCCATAACCATTTTTCCGATGCAGTTTCGGAGGTTTCCCCACCTTTTCTTATCTCTATCTGTCGGATGCATCCAGGGCCAGTGTCCCGGCACGTCTCGGTCGTTGCTGGCGAAATGTAGTACCGTCACTACACCACCATTCGATGCCGTTATTGAATCACAATGGTCGCCGTTTCCCGAGCAGCGGGTGGAACGTTGTCGATCGTCATAGTGCCATCATCATTACAATCATCGCTATCATCCTCGTAGCGGAGGTCGTAATCGTAACACCGTACAGGGCAGACGCACACACACACATAGCTACCAAACAAACCCTAGGAAAGCTGCTTTTCCACCGAGCCAATCTTGTTCGATGCAATAATGATCAGTAAAATCATTTTAGTGCGATGTTTTTCCTTTTTTTTGCTTCACGCTTCCTTACCATCGTACGTTCGATCGCTTTCCGATGTACGAAAATCATTGCAGTTGCCTGTGTGCATACCCCAACGCCAGTTGTACCTTGTGTAAGCAGGGTTCCGCTTTTCCGTTACCGCCTTTTTGAAATGTGGATCGGAAAATTTGGAACTGCAAACAAAAAGAAGCAGCTGCCGCCCGTGTCGTGCTCTTGCTGAACGTTGAACGGTTCCCACGGTATCGCACACAAATACACACGCGCAACACCGTCTCGTAACCTTCCGTTCTGGTTCGTATGTGAATCCCGTCGAGGTACACAAACCTTCCACTGGAGAAAACACACATTGGAAGGAAGAGGAAAGCGAAGCAGTCGAAGGTAAATGTAGCACACCGAAAGGAACCTCTTCCAGACACGGCACAGGAACACAAGGTGCAGGAAAACCTCAGGGCAAAAGCGTATCCTGGAGCTCCACACGAGAACATAGGTTGGTTGTTTTTCGGCTAGTCCTTGCCGTGTTCGTGTGTACGTTTTCGCTTATCGGTTGGCGTAAAACTGCAGCCAACCAAGTCTTCTTCTGGTTTCTGTCGGTGCTGGTGCTCTTTCCCATATCGCCTACGTTACTGTTCATTTTCATGCTTAGTTTTACTATCGTCCTCGACGTGGAGCTTCGTCTCGGTTCGTCCTTTCGTTTTTATCGTGTCGCAACAGAAACAGCAACAACACAACGAACAGCGACGACGATGATGACGATTGCTGTAAAACTGTAGCGACGTTCCGTCTAGTGTCAGTATTGCCACGCTTCCCACTTGTTTTGCCCTACCCTCCATTAGACCATCGTCCCAAATGTCAGGAATATGCATATCACACAGCCAGAAGACCGTACCGTCTTGCATGTATGAAAAGGCTGTTTGCTTCAAAACAACACAACTCTTGCACGATGAACGTCGTCGTGATGCAAAGCGGGAAAACACGCCGTTGTTTGCCGAGTTCGGTGCTCGGATGCGTTGCACGATCTCGACGTACCTGAAAGGACGTTGTTGCCATAAAGTGAGCTAGAGCATGAGCTTGTTTCGCTTTCAATCAAACTCTCGCTCTCGTTGGTGAGCTGGGGTTTGTTCGATGCGATGGAAAGGAAAAGTGTTGTGACCAACGGGAGGTTTCCCTTGTCTTCCCTGGTGGAGTTGTGCTGGGAATCATAAAGAAAGAGTTAGGTGTTGCTGGCTTTTAAGCAGATTTGAAGTTTTACTGTATCTCGTTTAGAATTGAAGGAATTTTTTTCTCTAAATATAACGTTTTTATCTGAACACGGTCTCAAATTTATATTATTCAAAATAAAAGAAGGAAAACAGTTCAAGATATGCATTTAATAAAACGGTGCCTGAACTTCAGCATCCACAATCAGCCTCATAGCCGTAAGTATTAGCCAGGAGTAAAAAAAGGTGATTTTATCTCAGTAAAGGTTCAAATCCCATCCCAATTCTGTCTCATAAAGATACTCAAAAAACTTTTCTCAGATGTTAGCGCTTTAAAACAAGGATTCTGGAACGTAGTTTTCATCGTCCGAGCTATATTTCTGAAACAATTTCACAACATCATCTACTTAAAAATTATATAAAAAGTAAAAACTATAAAATTACCCAACACTTCATACATTCTCACACTGCTCGATGCTGCTGTTGCTTTCTTCTGCCACAACAACACGCTTGCTCTCGTTCGTCTTAAGCTCCCCGGGCTAACTTACAATCACACTTCCATCCCCCACACCATCCGTTCATCATCCTTCTGTTTCCCAACGTAAAAGCGCTGGCAGCGTGCCATGATCCCGACAATTTGTGTTCATTTGTTCCGACTGAATCCGACGCCATCCGGAGGAGAGCCCTTTTTCCAACTTTTGTGTATTTATTTTGCTGCTGCTGCTGCTGCTGCTGCCGCTTCTTGACACGCTTGTCGGGTTATCCTGGTGCTTCCTAACTAGACGCACACAAACCAAGCACATCGTTTTTTTTGTTTTGTGTGGCGTTTCGCTTTGGAAGTCGCAGGCCAAGAAGCTTCCAGCAGGGAGCACCAACTCGGCGAAAGAAAAGGACGACTTCCGTTAAAGCGTGTTGTTTTGTTTTTCTTGCCATCTACGCGGTGGGTGGTCGGGATGCTAAAGTGAAAGTTGGCTGCATTTTGAAGGTTTGCTGCGGCGTGCTGCGGGTGAGCCATTTGTGCCGAGGATGGCTGTGTGCCGGTTGAAGCCTGCATTATACCTCCAGTGGATTCTATTTTCGGTGAAGGAAGGATGAAGCATTTACTTACACGTCTCGGCTCTCGGCCACCCAGCATCATCCCACCCGTACCATGTCAGACTTGAAGCGAATAAAAAGGCAGCTGTCTCGGTTGTGGGCGTCCCTTTGGTGAAGATGTTCAGCTGCAGCAGCAGCAGCAGCACCAGCAACAGCATCAACGCTCTCACCAACGAGCGAGGACGCGTCCTTATCATCCCGATACCAACCCGAACGACGCCCATCCTCCTTGCAGAGCATTTATTACTCAACGAAAAACACAACCCGTGTCCCACCTTCTGCATCTTTTCTCGATTATTTGGATCTGCCGGTACGATTCGTACGAGCAGCCCGACTGTTCCTGTGCGAGTCGTCCTTTGCGTCCTTCCAGACGACCACGACCAACCTTACCAACGAATTCAGAGGAGACGTTTCAATTTTTAGGGGTGCATTAACCTTTTCCCACCCATCCACCTACCGTGCCCTCTCCCCCCGTTGCGTGCCCACCGTTGCCTTTGCCTTTGTGCATTATTTGGCTGCAAATTCTCCTGGCGCACTCATTCCTTGCTGATCGTCGGCGTCGGTTTTCGTCTTCTCCCCTTTTACCATGGCGTTCCCGTTGTAAGGATTTCCCGGCAAACCACCGGTCTCCCCGGTGTTTTCCAATCCATTCACCTTTCCACCAATCGAATTCATGCATTCGTTGGTACGGGGAAACCCGTGCCGAAAATCCTTTACTTACACCGGGATACAAACGCAGAACGCCGAAGCAGAAAAGAAAATGAAAAGGACCGAAAGGGCGTGTGTGTGGTGTAGTGGCCTGGTGATTTTGATTTCATGCGCAAATAGATCCGGCGCTAGCTGCTGCATGAAAATCAGACACAACATCCAGGAGCTCGGGAGCTGGTTCGTTCTTAGCCGCACGGATTCATATTCCCTTTTTCATTTTCGCTTGCCTTCCTTGCTTGAGCTTATCGTGGTGTGGAAACCCCATTTCCCATAATCATTCCTAAACCCAATGCACAACACATCGAGGATGAGAAGCATTACGGGCTGAGAAGCGTTACGGTTGGGGAAAAGTTTGGGAAAAGCTCGAGTGATTGGTGAGACACGCTAAACCGTGCATTGTGTGTTTACAGTATATTTTCTACGTTGTTGTTTTCGTTCGTTTTTGTCTTCAATCAGATGCACTTTGAGTGAATTTTCGTTTGGGGATATTCTGAGAACTTATTCCTTCTGATGCTGTGTTAATTTTCATTGTTTTAGTAGAGCTAAGCAAAGGAAATACTTGCTTTAATATAAACTGATGTTATTATTCTCTCTTCGTCAATTTTAACTCCAAATTTGATTAAAAATATGAAAAAGTTTCATTTATTGTATTTCCAAGCGTGTTTTAACTCTCTAACCAAGGAATTTATTGTCTCTGGCATACAAAACTATGTCCAAATTCCAAGATGATGCAGAAGGATAACATAATTAAATTTTCCCATATTTTCCTTAATTTTTGTAGCATTTATTGCCACGCCACACAGCAAAAGGGCTTCTCAATAAAATGTTTGAAGATTGTAGAAGAAAAATACTAATAACTGTTTGTCTTTTTATCTCTTTTCAGGTAAGAAACAAGTGACAGCTACTACGATCAAGAGAATATTGAATAAATTGAAATCTGTAAGTGTTGCTGTTGCTCAAGTAACTTTAAATAACAACTAAATGCTATTGGTGAATCTATTCTAACCCAAGATCAAATAATCAAGCGATAATTGACTGGGAACAGTTGCCAAAGCTCTTGCCAAATGAAAAGCTACTAAAGATCACTTTATCAACTTGACATTTTCCATTTTCGTGTCACTGTGTTTGATTTGACTTTAAAACACATTTTAATTCACCACCGCTTTAAAAGCCTCTCGGGGATATAACCCTAGTGAAGCTTTTGTTTTTTCGCCACACTCGCTTCCGGCAAAATTGGTTTCATTTCCGTTTCCCCACTCTTCTCCACCTCCCATCCTCCACCATCTTCAGGCGTATGAAGCCGTCTTACCAGCGACACAGCACAACATCTCAAGCAGGCCCGCCGTCAATCGGAAACCACTCAAACTCCACGGCTCGAATATCCCCAACCAACCCCCCATAACCCTCCTCTTCCCTACCCCTGCCACCCACCAACGCCACCGTGCGTCGTCCGATCGGTCGAGGCCAATCGATTTCGTTGCGTATAATAAAATCTAGGCCACCGGAGATAAGTTATGCGTTACTGGTACTGCGGGAAACCGGCGTAAAGTGAGCAAGCGCAAGTAAGCGCAAGCACAAGTTGTCTCCATGTCTGGTCGGATTAATCGGGGGGAGCGCAGCATGAATGATAATAAAAAAAAAACACACACTCACACGAGCGTTTGACCAACAAACGGCAGCATTATGCAATCTCGGCAAACCGTGCCTCGGCGAGGATCGAATTGAGCCCTCCCCCCCGGCTTCAACTCGGAAAGAATTTCTTCTTTCACTACCACCCTGTCTACCACACTCTGCTAATCGATACACTATACTTATGCCTGCTTCTGGTGTCACTTATTTACAACACCCCGATGTACGCAATGAGCACAGCCGGTGGGCTGCAACACACCGGAAGATACGATCCACAGCGCGAGTAGCATCGCACCCCTTAGATATCTTCTTGCTTGTGAAGCATCGCCCCCATGCTGTTCCACCTTTTCACTCTCCCAAGCCTCCCTATCTCTCTTTTTCCCCAACTTCAAAGTATGGAGTAATGCAATCCGCGTATGCAATGTTGCTCACCGATACAGCGAGAACGAGAGAGAGAGAGAGAGAGAGAGGGCGAGCGAAAGAGCAACGATGCAATCGGGGTGCAATGGGTGAGCCCGGCTGAATTTCAGTCAAGGTCCGGAAATGTAAACCGGAGCTATTGCACCCTGCGCCCGGGCTGATAATTGCCCACCCGACGTGTGCTTTTTTCTTGCCCGATAACGGTCAACTTCATTAGGTTGAATTTTTCCTGTCCATTATTTACAACCCTCCACAGTCTCAGACAGAGAGAGAGAGCGGGTGGAAGATGGTGGTTACAAGGTTGGGGAGGTGTTCGTGTGAAGAAAGGTGATTTTAAGCAGTGAGTAAAATTCAAACAAAACTGTAAGCATCTATCTAAAGATACAGTTTAGAAGCTTTACAGAAGTTCTGGAGAGGCTTTGCGTCGTACGACTGCATCAAGGATTTTAAAACTTCTTTGTAATAATAGTTCAAAGAATTTTATCCCCCAAGATTTTGTTGATTTCTCGAAGATATGAAGTTGAAACATTTATATTTAATTAAACATCATTTACAGAAAGTTTAAAATACATAAGCTTTATATACTTTGATATCTCTAAAAAGCCACCGTTTCTGTTTGGTACGAAAGCATAGATTCTAAAACATTTGAAATGAAATCTTATCCCTGTCCCAATAAATACAATCGTACCTTCAAAGCACTTACGATGCAGACATTTCTGTCCTTGCCAACTTCACCAGAAGCACAGACACGTGACACGTTGCGGGTCACAGTGTAAATCAACCGAATAAAAAGATGAAGCAATATCAATACAAGAAAAGAAAAGCGAAGCGAGAGCTTGAGAGAAAGAACAAACAGAAGGGCTCAAAAATTACCATTCATTATATGGCCGGTAGTACCGATGAGCCATCCGAATGTTCCGTTTTTAACCGACTGTAGACGAGCAAAAAAACAAGGAGACAAGCTAGCGGAAATTTCCAACGAAATGGAAAACCGTTTTGTTTTTCTTGCTTATTTTGTAAATGACGCTCTGTTACGTCACTTTAAAAAACCATAAGAACCTCCATCCCGTGGAAAACAAAGCGTCAACACAAGTGTTGCTGCTGTCGCTAATTGACTCCACAGTCGTCCACCTTGAATCGACACGAAGCTGCAATGCACCCGCGGACCGCTTATTAATCGATTTGCCCGAAACGGAGTACGCACCACCACACACCGGTTCGGATAAGCGACAAAATGAAGCGACACACTCTATCACGCGCTAGAGGCGGGTTGCACTTTCGATCGGTTTCGGTCCTCACTACACTATTGTGAAAACATTCATTAGAACCCCTTCCACGGGTGTTGCTACCGTTCAAGCTGCTCGATCAACACCGAAGGCAAATACGGCGAGCGAAAGAAACAAAACAAGAAATGCCATTTTGTTTGTTTACCCCATCGACACACACACACACACACACACACACACACACACACACACACGTTGAATGAATAACAAAATAAATAGAAAATGACAGAGAGAGAGCGAGCTAAAAAAACAAAACAGCAACCGATGAGCGCAGGGTAACCAAAACAGAACACGAAAACTACAAATGGCTGCATCGGGTTTACTACCGCCTACCATCCACTACACCTGCACGATCCACCTGTCATTTGCTTCGATCCGATCCGAGTCTTAGACGCACGGGTGTCTAAACGCACGCACCTAAAACGTCAAACGTGACATTGACACAGAAAAGAAACCCGAGCATAGTACCGCTCTCTTTCTCCCTCTAGTTTTTTTACGGTGTTTTGTTGTCATGTTCGGAATTTTTGTTTGCGAACTGGTAAACAAGTTTTCTGCTGTGTGTCTCCTCTACCTTAATATATTCCACCACGAAATGTGATACATCATTTAAATTAAGGAAGTGATGATTTTGCTTTCCTTTTTTGTTTTGCTTTATTTTTGTACATATAGTAATATTTTTAGCATTAAAATAGAAAACTCTCCAGCATTTTGACTTGTTTGGTTGTGTAGCGAATGATCTTTCTATTGCAACAACGCCCGTTTGCAGCTAGCAAAACAATCGAACATTTGGCCCCATGACGCCGTAAAATTTGTGCGGCAGCAGGCTAAAACCACTTTCAAGGTGTCGAGAGGCCACCGGTTTTTTTTGTTTTGGAACCCTAGGCTTCAATTTTCGCTACCGAGTTTGGATCGTCATCATGCTGACCGTCAATCAATCGTTTCACGATTTTAACCGAAGTGTGGTCCACGGTAGTCTGAAACACAAACCCCTTTCGCCAATGCCAAATGTGTTTGTTGTGATGGTTTTTTTGTTTTTTTGAGACACCAAAAACCTCAAAGTCACGTATCGTAAACAAAGTATGATGCAACCTCAATTTCCTTGAGGTGTTCAAGTTTCCACCTTGTTTTGTCTCTTGACACAGGAACCATTCTCAATGGTGTTTTGATATAGTTTGATCGCTTATTGCGTTGTGGAATAAGCTCATTTTTGTAGTAAGAGCATGTGGCAGTGAGAGTTACTGAACTTCTCTTTAGAGAGCTTCTCTTTAGTGCAGTATTCCAACTTCTTCCTGTAACGAACTCGAAGTGGGTTGGATCTATCCATTATAGCTTGAGTACCCCGGAGGCGTCACTTTTTATGCATATCAGTACATGCTGTTCGATGTATGCACCACGCCAGCAGCTGTCGTCGTAAATCTGCAGACATTGGATAATGGGCCCCAACCATCCCAGAGTAATAGTCAGTACCCTGCAGCCCTACTGCATCATAATTATTGGAACGCTTTTTTTTGCCTACAAGTCTAATGAGGTCTCGTCTGTGCGTTGAAGAGCAAGAGAAAACCCAGTAGAAAGGAAACCAACTCGTTAATCAAGTAGGTAATTCATCTGAAGGATCATCCTCCCGACCCGGTGTCTAAACTGGAAGCCACGTGAAGACGTCGAACTATTTCAACGACCTGTCTCGACTACCGTCACACAGTGTGTCTATGTGTCTCTAGGTGTGTGTGTGTGTGTATCATCCATCAGTAGTGCAGGATGGAGAGGTTATTTTGCATACGCATGAAGATTGCATACTGCAACGGAGCAAGATAATGGTGATGCGCGTGTTTGATCCGATCAGAGTCAAGGATGGGTAAAGAGATAGGCACAAAACCTGCTCATGTGCACTGAACAATTGTATCGGGACCATCTTTGACTTCCTTTCCTTCATTTTTTAGACATAAGTATCTTCTGAAACAAAAAGTCAAAATGACTTCAACAGGAAGATTATTCTCGAATGATAACAAGTAGTACAAAAAAACCTAACCTTGAAAACTACTACTTCATTTGTTTGTGGTTTAAATTAAATCAAGTTCAAGCTTCACTTCCCTCTGGAGTTAGCTCTTAACTCTAAAGGAAATCTGTCAGGTTTTTTTCCAACTTCGTCTATCGCTCCCGTCGAAGATGCCAAGCAAGAAAGTGAAAAGAAAAAAACGAGTTTCTCTGATAAGCTTGTTCGGCAACTCCTCCACCAGCCGTGTGTGCCGCAAAATGCATCGACAGAGGAGGCCACCCCACACACTCCATTGCACGCACGCCACAACAACGGGTCCGTAATGAGATGAATTCTGCGATCTTTAGTGATACCGTCTCATTAAATCGGTAGCCCGAATGCGTATAGACCCCTCTGTATTCCGCCCCAGTTCCTCCTCCTCTTGAAGGGAAAGCGCATTCTCAACGCACTTCGACACTTAGTCACACACACAGATGGAGGAGGAACTTTTCCTTTCCCGGGCTCGTGTTTCGTGCGAATTTGTTGCGCAAAACACGGGCGGACACCAGACGACTTCCCCTTCTAGGGATTTTTTGAATAAATCTTACCAATCTATATTACCTCGTATGACCACAAACGTGCATAAGTAGGAGATCTAAGCTATTCAATGAATGAGCTGCGGCGACTTGTCTTTACAAAGTTTATTTACGAATGAATCTAAATAAAGAGCTTGATAATATAATACTAATAAAAGAGTTTTCTCGCGCCCCCGGGTGGACTCGAACCACCAACCTTTCGGTTAACAGCCGAACGCGCTAACCGATTGCGCCACGAAGGCGACTTGAAGATGTGCCTGGTACGATGCGTAGTGGATACGAATAGATCGTACTTAGTCTCTCTTCTCAAAGATCTTATATTGAAGAATCGTTCTTGTCTTTCTTTTGTGTGTAAAAAGATCTCAAAAGAATATTAACGACCAAGATCTTTAAGACCAAGCACATTGATATAGATTGGAATGTTAAAGCATGGGAAACCTGTGTATAGAAAAAGCATTCACACACACACTAACATACACACACACATACACTCTAGAGAAAGCAAAGAAAGCAACAGCAACCAACCAACCGGAACGAAATATGAATCTTCGCTAGCCAGTGAATAGGAAATTAAATGTATTCACTTTCAATAGCTGAACGTCGCCGACAGGGGCAGCGGCAGGGCGCTAGCGGCGGGAAAATAGAAAACCCTTCCCGCTTGGTTAAAGGTATGCTACCATCATCACCATCATCATCTACATCAGCACACCGTGTCATGGCAATCAAATCAACTTATCAGCTAGAGTGGATAGGAAAGAATGTTCAACGAGCGTTAAATTTGCTGCCCGCTACTAAGCAAACAGTGTTGTAGCTCTGAAATAGAATATCACCGCTTCACGTTTTCTCTTGCCACGGTTCACTCTCCCGTCCTCCCCCCGTAAAGCTGCACTGTAACGAGCAAAACAGCGGCTCAATTGATACGCTATCGGGCGGATGTTTTGGTTGTCTAAATTGAATTTTGCTTAAAAACATTGCTAAACTCAAACCATATCAATTAGCCGAACAACGTTACCTTGTTCCTGCTGGTCGGACAGCCCCGTTCTTACGCTGCTCAAATTAACCTCACAAAGCCACATCAACCACACAGCTTACAGGGCGATAGCAGAAAAGAAAAACACAACCTCAGCTACAGGGATCACTGCTTCCATTATTGCCCGTTGTGGTTTCGATTTCATTTCAAGTCTCCATTTCCGCTGTACCTAGTCCCGGGGAGACGGGGAGGGGGAAGAAAAAGGGAAAGATAAAGGGGAGTATGGAGCAGCTGGGAAATATCATCCCTGCTCCAATGGATGGAAAAGCGCATATCCAATTTCTCGGAAGCGGCGGCCTAAGCCTAAATCCTCCCTACCAGTTTTGTGGTTCCGTGGAAAGCGTTTCGTGCGCGTGCATGGCAAACGAGGTTGAAGGTAGTGGTGTTGCGCGGGGAAGGAAAATGCTGCTTTTGCAAAATGTTTTGTAATTCCAAACTCAAACAAGTAGTACCCGGTACGAATGTCCTGCGGGTGCGTGGAAACAATATCAGGGCTAGGTAACATGGATGGTTTTTCTAGGAAAATCAAGTAACATGCAAATGTCATGCTTTGCCGGAGGGGTGGACGAGGAGAGTGAAACCAGGAGCTTCCCCGGTGGCAGTTGATGTGGCTTTGTGAGGTTAATTTGAGCAGCGTAAGAACGGGGCTGTCCGACCAGCAGGAACAAGGTAACGTTGTTCGGCTAATTGATATGGTTTGAGTTTAGCAATGTTTTTAAGCAAAATTCAATTTAGACAACCAAAACATCCGCCCGATAGCGTATCAATTGAGCCGCTGTTTTGCTCGTTACAGTGCAGCTTTACGGGGGGAGGACGGGAGAGTGAACCGTGGCAAGAGAAAACGTGAAGCGGTGATATTCTATTTCAGAGCTACAACACTGTTTGCTTAGTAGCGGGCAGCAAATTTAACGCTCGTTGAACATTCTTTCCTATCCACTCTAGCTGATAAGTTGATTTGATTGCCATGACACGGTGTGCTGATGTAGATGATGATGGTGATGATGGTAGCATACCTTTAACCAAGCGGGAAGGGTTTTCTATTTTCCCGCCGCTAGCGCCCTGCCGCTGCCCCTGTCGGCGACGTTCAGCTATTGAAAGTGAATACATTTAATTTCCTATTCACTGGCTAGCGAAGATTCATATTTCGTTCCGGTTGGTTGGTTGCTGTTGCTTTCTTTGCTTTCTCTAGAGTGTATGTGTGTGTGTATGTTAGTGTGTGTGTGAATGCTTTTTCTATACACAGGTTTCCCATGCTTTAACATTCCAATCTATATCAATGTGCTTGGTCTTAAAGATCTTGGTCGTTAATATTCTTTTGAGATCTTTTTACACACAAAAGAAAGACAAGAACGATTCTTCAATATAAGATCTTTGAGAAGAGAGACTAAGTACGATCTATTCGTATCCACTACGCATCGTACCAGGCACATCTTCAAGTCGCCTTCGTGGCGCAATCGGTTAGCGCGTTCGGCTGTTAACCGAAAGGTTGGTGGTTCGAG
>LULA01015188.1:0-35945 GCA_002091835.1 Anopheles maculatus | reverse complement strand
GCACGTAACACAACAGACGTATGTAAAATATTTAGCTTCGAAAATAGCTTTCAACGCACAGCACCAGAAGACAGAAGGATTGGCGGAAGCGGTCGTGTGTTTGTGTAAAATAAATTAAATTGCATTAAACGTCGCTGGGGTTCACTCGGAACTCAAGTTTCGCGAAAGCGAAAATCAGCTGGTAGACAGACAGACAGGTGGTGCGAACACACAACACCCCATCATCATAACAACATCGAACGAGCCAACGAGTGAATGTGTGTCCTTGTGTTTTTACTGCGATCAACAAAAATAGTCACATTTGTGGTTGTATGCAAAACAATCATTCAATATGTGTACGTGTGTGTGTGCATTTCGTTAATATTTGGTGGTCCAAAAAATGGTTAACGAACAGTTCTGTTCGTACATTTGAGAGGAAAAAAAACACTCCACACAATTGTGACGCATTAATGGGCGATGTCTCTGCCATATTTAATCAATGAAAACGCTCCGTGTGTGTGTCTTATCTCTCTTCCTTTTGAGTACTCATGATGCAAACACGTGCAAACACGTTTTGGGTCAGCAAAAGTGTCGACTTGTTGCCTGAATCTAAATCCATGCTTTAGTTCTGTTCAAGCGTGAACAAATGTAAACAAAACTTTTGCTGCATCTGCAAAACTCTAATCGATCGGTTTCCTTCTCCCGCCAGATGTTACCACCGTGCTGCTTCCGTGCCCATCGCAAGTGAAAGGGGAAACCTTTGTAACGCGAGCGTTGTGTATCATAATCCGTGTCCCAGACATACACACATACACACCGTGAATGTCTGTGGAACGCAATTTGAGACCGCCGACCACTAGAGCAAACCACAGGAAAAAGAATCTGCCAGCAGCAGTAGGACGACGACAACAACGTTGCGTCTCGAAATAGAAGCTGACCTGGTGGCCGTTCACTGCAAACAAACATGACGACGACGGCAAGCCGACAGTTTGACGCAAAAACTTACGACACACTCACAAACCAGGACACGAACCCGTTCGCGGACAAACGCTCGCCAACGATCGAGGAAGAGGACGAACCGCAGGTCATACATGTCGTGCCGGAGACGAGTAAAGCACGATGGAACCACATCGAGGATTTGGATTCGTTCTTTACCCGCGTTTACATCTACCACCAGAAGCATGGATTTTACGTGATGATGCTGCAGAAGCTGTTCGAGCTGTTTCAGTTTGTGTTTGTCGTCGTGCTTATCACGTACATGTTTAACTGCATAGACTATGGCATTCTGTTTCGGTAAGCTTTCTTGCAACACACATCAAAGCGGTGTCAAGAGACAATAAATTTAATGTGTTCCGTTTCCCTGGTATCCCCCGGCAGCGATAAAATCATCGATCTTGAAACGAAAGTATCGCTCGGCGATGCAATGATCGGGGTGTCCGAGTGTGCGGCTAACCTTGGCGCATTTCAATGGTTGGCACTAGTGCTGGCAGGGATCTTTTGGACGTTTCGGTTATTTAAATTCTTCTATCAATTTTTCCAATTTTGGGACATTAAAATGTTCTACAATACAGCACTGAAGATCGAGGATGTAAGTAGAATTGGTTTAAAATGATTTCCGCTGCTCAATCGCTTGTTTATCTTATACCCCATCAGGCTGATCTGGACAATCTGACTTGGCACGAGGTACAAAAGTGCATACGAGAAGTGCAATCCGAGATACAGATGAGTATCAACAAAGAGCAACTGACTGAGCTAGATATTTACCATAGAATATTAAGGTACTGAACGTTGCTGTCCGATTATCCGAGGAGATGGTATCATCATACATAAACACGCACACGAAATTCTCTCAATTGCAGATTTAAAAACTACATGGTAGCCATGATGAACAAATCGTTGCTGCCTGCCACGAAGAAGCTGCCATTACTAGGAAACGTAGTACTAATGAGTCAAGCGCTCCGTTACAACATAGGATTAATACTGTTCTGTAAGTTTCCTGCACCCCCGTACTTTACCAAATATTCCTGTTTTTCTAAGCGTTTCGTTAATGCTCAACCGGCTACAGGGGGACCATGGTCACCGTTCGAGAACAGCTGGCATCTGCGGGAAGAATACAAACGGCCCAGCATGCGGAACGAGCTGGCGGGAAAGCTGTCGAAACAAATTCTGTGGGTCGCCATCGCCAACCTTATCCTCTCGCCGTTCATATTCATCTGCCAGTTGATGTACTTTTTCTTCAACTATGCGGATGTACGTATCGATTGTTGATTGCTTTGCCAAAATGGGGGACGATTTTCCATTACCCTTTGGTTTCGTTTTAGCTGATAAAAAAGGAACCCGGCACACTGGGTGTACGGTGTTGGTCACAGTACGGCAAGCTGTACTTGCGCCACTTTAACGAACTCGACCACGAGCTGGATGCCCGGCTGACCCGCGCTTACCGACCGGCGGTAAAATATATGAATTCTTTTTCGTCGCCCTTGCTAACTGTCATAGCAAGGTTTGTGCCATTTAGAATCAACAACGCTGTCTTTAAGGGAAGTGAATAATAAATCCCTTTTTCGTTTTTCTGCTCCAAACAGAAATGTAGCATTCGATGCGGGTGGTGTTGCGTCGCTTATACTGCTATTGGCCATCTACGATGAGGATGTATTTCAGGTGCAACACGTCCTTACACTCTTCACGCTCCTGGGAATGATCAGCGTTATTGCAAGGTGCGTAAAAGTGAGGTTAAATGTGTGGCAAGATCCCCGTCTTTTTAATATTCCTCCAAATATGTTCTTACAGATCGCTTATACCGGACGAAAATATGGTTTGGTGTCCGGAGCAGCTGCTAAGGAATGTGTTAGCCCACGTACACTATCTACCCTCGTCCTGGCGTGGCCTTGCGCACAGCTCAAACGTTCGCGATCAGTTTGAACTGTTTTTCCAGCTTAAAATTGTAAGAGCACGCGAGTCGTTTTCCTATGTAAAGGCTTACATTTTTGTGCTAATCATCATTCTTCCAAATCACACCCAGATGTACATACTGAACGAACTGTTCAGCCCGCTGGTTGCACCGTTCGTATTGCTGTACGATCTGCGACCGAAAGCTCCCCAGCTGGTTGATTTCTTCCGCAACTTTACGGTCGATGTGGTCGGCGTTGGTGACGTGTGCTCCTTTGCCCAGATGGATGTGCGCAAGCACGGTAATCCCGACTGGCAGATCCCGATCGTGGTGGACGACAAGGATAGCGAAAGTGAAACTCCTCTCATATCGCCGACTGATGTCGGTGGCGGCGGCGGCAATGGTGGTCCCAGGATTGGAGTACCACCACCGTCCACCGGGCATAATGCACCGGTCGGTGCTACAACACCGTACACACAGGGCGAGCACGGTAAAACCGAACTGTCGCTCGTGCATTTCACGCTCACCAACCCAACCTGGCAGATGCCACCGGAAGCGAAACAGTTCGTGCAGGGCATCAAGCGACACGCGCTGCAGGATCTCAACCGGCAGCGGGGAATGATGCTCGGTTTGCACAACCCAACCGCAATGGGCCAGAGCTTGCTGTCGATGGAAAGCATGGGCGCTGAGTATTCGTCCATCATACAGCCGATTCTGCAGACGCACAATCTTTCCAACTCGCAGCACCTTGGCCTGTCGATGCATCTCGGTGGGTTCGGGTCACCCATTCCACCGATGACACCGGCGTTCGGGCAAGGAATGATGCCGTCCGGAACGCACCAGCAACCGGTGCAACATGCGGCCGGTGTACAATCGTCCCACCAGTACCATTTCGGACCGCAGTCGTACGATTTCGAACGGATGTTGCAGCAAAACTTGACAGACGCCAGTACGGTAGCGCCCATCCCTAGTCGCAGCACCTTCCTGGCGGATATTAACGAGAACGATGACGAAGTGGGGGCACCTTCGCTAGCGCCAGAAGTCCCGCAAGCAGGCACCAGTAGTAGTCGTGTGCAGACGGCTAGCGTGGCTCCCGCTTCGATGGGGCTGGAACAGGAGTTTGAAGCGAGCCGGTATGGTGGTGGGGCGTGCACCGATGGTATGGTATTCAGCAACCGGGGAGGAATGTCTCGCCGGGAAGGGCCAGCGGAAGGCTCACGCAACGGACTACTTTCGAGGTAGGAGAGCTTCGGACGATCTGTGACGCATTGGGGATGCGATAACCAACAAAATGTTTCTTCTCTTCTTTTCCAGTCTGTATGCCGAAATGCCCACGAATGTTCCGGCACCGTACGAATTTACGACTGCCGACATGTGTCTTAGTACGCTGTACCTGCATGAGTTGCATCACAATCACGTAAGCAAACAAAAAAACGCAACCAATTCCTCTTGGGAGTTTTGCAAATGTTTCCTAATCACTACTTGTACGATAATACACATTACAGTTGCGACGTAACGGTGGTAGTCTGAGACTTGACATGGGCTCACCACCACCACCACCACCACCGAGCTCATCCCAACGGCCCTTCGGGCGTTTTATGGGACCGGTAGGATTTCGGCCATTCGGGTCGGTCGCACAACCGTCGCTAGTCAGTCACCCGTTGCGTACGATAGTGCCGGGCATTATCGGTGCCGATACGGCTGGACCTTCGTCCGGTTCGATGGCGGGCGCTAGAAGCAGCGGTGGATCGGTGGTGGCCGCCGAACGGACCCCTTTGCTCGGTGGCAAAAAGTCATAGCACCGGGCGGAATGGGTCTAACCGAAAACGACGGTGGTAGACACACGTAGCTTGCGGGGTGGAGAATAATAAGGTGTTAATGTTTAGCTGTGTTTGAGATGCTGTGTGGTAAGGGAAAGATTGTGATTTGTTTATGTTTATATGGAGCAAAACTGATACCGTGATAAATAGAAAGCTGATTTAACAAAACAAAACAAAATCTACCACGCTGTGTGCGCTGTGTGGAAGAGAATAATGATAGAGTAACAACGAAAAAGGGGAAACTATGTTAAGATTGTACAGTGTAATGAGGGACAGGCAGGTTCGACTGTGTGTGCTGGTTTTGGTTGTGTAAATAAAGTTACAAAATCCAGCTAAACTTAAAGCTTAATCGACATCGTTCGCCAATAAAACAAAAAAAACAAGTTAGTCGAGTCGAATAATAACAGAACTCAATTCTGTGGGATCAATGGGCAAGAGAAGCTGTGGAGGTACAATATGAGAATAGCTTTTGTATGATACACGCTTGCAACACACATCACTCGCACGTTCAATACTGTCAGATAACAATTTACTAAAAACAAAAATACCATCGAATTGTTCCCACTTTTTACGAAGGAGCGACAACATGTGTTAGGCTGTAAAGGTTTGTGAACGCAAAGAATATCTTCCCGCTTTGTGTGTGTGTGAATGTTTTAAAGGTGTCATTTTATCCCAGGATCCTAGGAGTGAACATACTCACGACGGACTCATTGAACTGCTCCCGTGGAAAACGATACTGCGATAAGTTGTTAAAGTCGAGTAATAAATATGTTTTCAATTTGTACGAATATAAGCGAAACCGTGTGTGGTTGTGTGTATGTTTTATGACACATTTATTACAAGCGCCTTGGAATCCTTCCATGGCACGGGAGAAGGAAAGCAGCTGGGAAACATGGGAAAATGTAATGAAAATCGAGAATTAAATGACTGAAGATGTGTTGTAAATAGTATTTGAAACTGTGTACGCGATGAATACTCGTATAGCAGTACCTCTTATCGACAACATCCTAGCAATCGACCAACAACAGTACAGATCATATTATAGTAAACGGAATACGTTTTGCATACTTTCAGGCGCGTCGCCTAATTTGCCAAAAAAAAAGAGGATTAATTTCGTTCATTTGCTAAAAGGACACCTTCCCGCGTTATTGCCGTTATTTGTTCCCACGAAACATGTGTTTGTTTTTTTTATTATTCAACTTTTGATTCACCGTTCACTGGCCTTGATTCGCTAAACATTTCATCTCCATATCCAGCCAGCTAGCGCTAGCTCATGCGGTATCCTCTACTAACATTTCGGCACTTTTCGCGCTCCCCTTTCTAGCGAGACAACAACAGATGAATGAAGGAGAACAGGATTGTTCCCTTATGCTTATTACACGTTGTAAATGTTTTAATGCGCGTTGTGAACATTTATCTATAAAACTAGAGCTTGGTAAGATGATACGCATCGCTTCCAATCATCAAAATCGTTCGTTATGGTTCGAGCGCAATAAGAACGTGGTGGATGCTTACGTTCTCGATGTGCGAACGAACCACAGGAACATTGGCCGGCTGCAACCTGTGATGATTTGACTAACCAGAGCGAGAGCGAAAATTAATGTTTGTTTGCACAAGAAGAAACGAACACAGAATCAGATGAAGATTGATATAGCACTTTTCCGGTAAGGACACTCAAGCAAAGATTTCAAAAACATGAACGATTTTCATCCTTCCCCGTAAGTGAATCTTCTTGAATCGTTATAAATTTTTTACTATTTAACTCTTTTTTGCGTTTTTTGCTTGTTCCGTTTCGCTGCCTTTTTTTTATCACTTAATGGTGGCATCGCAATATATCGTGCCTCTTTCGCTAGGGCATTTTTCTACCAATTCCCTCCCCTAGTAATGCACTCTCTGCTATGCAGTCTTGTACAAGGATATATATAGGTTGAAGCACAGAACACCTCATCTACACATACACAAACGTGTGGTGGTACTGGCCCGACGCACTTCACTAGCGCACTAAAGGAAGGAAGAAAACATTCTTCCCCCCGTCACACAAGACCAGTTTCTTGATTCGTACTTCGTATAAACATCCGTAAATTTACAACACTTTTGACTGACCCACACATATTCCATAAAAGTAAGCTTTGGTAGAACGACAAAACATATTCGTCGGGCCATTCGTTTTTTTTTTCTTTGCTCATACAAAAGCGATAAAGATTGATGTGATTGACTCAATCTATATGTGCAGCTAATTTAAAAGAATGATAATCTTAGCACTGTAGCAGTAGCAGCAGCAGCAGCACCGCATTATTTGACGAGTATTTAGCTAAACAATCGGATAGACTCAATCCATGATTTGCCAAATGTTCAAAAAGCTTTATCGTAACTTTTATGTTATTATGTGTGTAAAGGCAATATTCCGTCGTGAACGAAAGTGAAATTTAGTTACAAATTTTGTTACTAACCGAATGCAAATATTGCCGGTTGGTAAAGGTCACAATCTATTAGAAGCACAACAAAGGCGGCGGTTTACGGAATGTATCGCCATTTTATATTTCCCTTTTAGCCAACTTTACTACTACCGAAATATTCAACAAAAAGATTATTTTGTGCGGCGGCCACCACATGTCGCACCACTGTAAAGAAAAAAAAACTTAACGGAAATGTTTGTTTTCTTATTCACGTCGTCGTCGTCGTCGTTTAAACTATTTATTAATTAATCCTCTCTCTCCGACTGGAGAAAGTTTGCTTTAACACAAACATTTGGTACCTCCGCTTCGAAAACTAGCGCTTCTCTTCACCTCGTTCTATCTAATTCATTCCCGATTAACCGAACAAAACTGTTTTTCTTACCAGTTTGTTTGTTTTGTTTTTTTTCGCAATTCAATACATTTCCTCCAAATATGTTCACGCCTTTTTCCATGCGATTTCCCATTCATTTTCCCCATCGTTATTGTGTTTCTTAGCTAATAAATACTTATCTTCTATGGTTCTGGATTTTCCACATCTTGCTTTTCTTGATTTCATTTGATTTCTGGTTACGCGTTACGCCCTTAATTAAAATCTATTTGTTCGTACACAAACATGATTTCCGTCACTAAACGCACGAAAGCATTGCATTCGCTTCACGACGTTCCAGTTCCGATCTCTATCAATTATTTTAGCTCTATTTTTATAGTTTAAATGTATTTCTATATAGCAGGAAGAAAATGAAAACAAACTAACAAAATGTACCTTATAAAAACTGGTTCATCGTTTTTTTTCTAACTGTCTCCTATTAGCATTTTACTGTTCTGTGCCATAATCTGCCATAATAGCACTGTGTTTGCACCACAAATATAACGATCGTTGGTTTCAAACTGGATTTTAAAAGAGAAAAAACGTTTGTGCAGACCCACAATGTTTTTCTCTTCATTTTTTGTTTGCTATCCGTCCTACATCTTCAGGGAAATCAATTTTACAAGGAATTTACGTTGTATTATAGCATCAGTGTAAGAGGATGAATGATGATCGGTTTCAATCTGGGACTAGATCGTGAACCCGATCAATATGTTACAAACTATGGATAATTCCGGACAGAGCGCTAGCAAGCCTTCAAGACATGGCCGCCGGGCCAAGAACTACAAGGGTTGGTTGATTGGTCGTGGCAAATAAGAAGGGATTAAGGATTTAGCAGCTGCATCGCAAATAATACATAATAATGTTGCTGAACCTTTGTCCTCAACATATTACACTATTAGTTTGTTGTTGCCCCCAGGCCTATATTATGGTACGTTGAACACGTGATATACACACACACGTAAATCACGCTGTGTACGCCGTGATGCGGTTCTAGGTGATGAGTGGTGAACGGAACACGCCCGGGGCTGAAAAGGTGTCGCCACACAATTTATTGTTTCTTTTTCGGGGAAGCACCAACACTGCCACCCGTCGTCGTTCCATTTTTGTTCAGATGCTTCTTGGGCGTTCCACCGTTCGTTAGCAGTGGGCGTGAAGTTTCCGAACTGTCGGAAATTTCCTCGCTCGAGCTGGACCGCACATCACCTTCCATCTGAGGGAGGAACACAACAATACGTGTAAGTTTAGTGTGTTGTTTGGTTGCTAAACCACCGAAATGGAAACCACCACTTTACCTGTCCTGATTTCACTGCCTTGATCGCAATCTGCACAATCAGATAGGTCCAGCATATGTGCAGTACGAGCAACAGTATTAGCAGCGTGTTGAAGATGTAGTACGCCGGGAACATTGGTAGAATCTGTGGCGCTTCCACCGACGAGCTGTAAATGATGCGTGGATAGAGAATCAATCTCGTCACGATCCACACGACGGTGAAGATGGCAAAGATTGTGTCGCACACTTTCTGATACTGTGCGTACTTCGTTAGCTTAGCGGACTGGGGAAAAACAAAATATAACATTTCCAACATTAATGATGCAAACGATTCATGACCCCGGAGACGGAGAGACTTTACCTCGAGGAAAATGTCTGCACAATCATGCACCAACAGCACGAGCGAACCGACCCGATGCAGATTGCACACCCAGCTGAGCGCCATCAGCAGTATGGTGATCATGTGGTGGGCAAACATCTGCCAGAAATCTTTTCGCTTCACGTCGTAGAACTGGGAGGCAGTCAGCGACCAGTAGAATGCCATCGAGATCATGTAGTACCACCAGATGTCATTCGTGACCGACTGGTGCGGGTAACCGTACCAACAGTGTTTGATTTCCCAGAGCCACGGCTTGTCGTACATGACGATGCAACCGAAGATGAAGCTGTACGTGTAGTAGATGCACCGCCAGGATGTTTCGCAAAACTTGACAAGCGTCGTTGGTTTGTCCTGTGCCCGGCGACGTCTCCACCAGTACTCGATGTGTCGCTCGGTCATATCCACCTGCTTTACTAGCCGCATTGTCTACGGGGAAATCGGAAAGGAAGCAAATGATAACTTAGAAATGATGTATTGTAGCTCGATTAGTAGCACAGGCTGCGATTTAATACTAGTGGTGAGAAAAATGACACGATGTGGTCATGCGGAAGTTGACCGTACACCAAACAATGTGTGATCGGCTTTTGTTTTTGCCGGATTCGCCTTTTACCGGTAGTAACAGCCTGCCGTTGTTGGAATAACAATCAATCGGAGAAGTACAGCGAAACCTTAAATGGTGAAAGCTAAAGAGAAACGAATAAAGCAAGTGCTAGATGGACATTTTATGAGGCAAACATAGTTTACAACCCATCAGCAAAAAACAAAACGGTCAATGTACCTCTAGATACAATTTTGGTGACAGTGTAATGAAAACAAACGTGGCCAACGAACAAGCCGCATTTGTATTGTAGTATGGCATTATTTTGAACTACGGTTTGCAAAACTCTGGGCTTTGGAGATTGAGCGAAATTTCCATCACAAAGCCACACGGCATCTAGTCATTATTTGGTGCCGTGACCAGGATACTGTCAGCAATAATACTACCTAAGAACGTATTTCATCTAGAGTTCATTCTTTTCCACAAATGCGTACGCTGCTTTCACGCGAAAGACCACTTGGAAATTGGTTTCGCAAATAAAGACCTAAATCATCACATCATAATACCTTCCCGTTCCGTTCCTCCATTGACCTAGCGCCACCTCTAACAAACTGCAATGATTGTTTCGGTTTATTCGGTAACATTCCAACCGACACACATAGCACAAGCATCTCGTCATGCTCCAGAAATCGAGAGCGCACCACCATACCATCCCGCAGCAGCCAACAGTTTCTTGGCCGATCCGCGCCACCGGCACACACCTCCACTAGAACGAAGCGCCGCAAAGAGTGCACGCGTAGAGGTCAACAAGAGTCTGTGTGTTGATAGAACGGAATACACACATTTATATCGGTCCGGTGTAAAGCAACATTCGACCCACAGGGCAGGCGTTTTGTTTCGATTTGTTTGGCTTTCCTTGGGTGGGTTATAATACTACAACAACATCGAGTTATGAAATGGTTATTGATGTGTGTGTATTTTTGGCATTCGGAATAATGAATACTTTCGTATTCGAAGCGGCGCTGCGGCGTAAAGAAACTCACACTCCATTTCGAAATAAAAGGAAACTGAGTCAAGAAAGCGCATTAAATGTGTAAACCCGCCGCAGCAGTTTTGTATCAGCAAGTGGGCGAGTAGTATTTGTCATTTGTGTTGGACTCACACAGTCACTTTCATCAGCAGCACTGGCGGAATGGATAATAAACTTTTAATTGATTTCAACTGATTCGTCGCTCGGGTGACACAATATTTTGCTGTTGTTTTTAATGCAACCACCATGAAGAAGTGAAAGCTTTCATCGAATAATAAAGCTAATGAAGGAAGGAGAAGGGAATACAATACTTCTTACAAAAAAATGTCTTAAACTAGAACACAAAAATAACAAAAACATGGACAGAAAGCTTTCTTTCCCAAAATAAAACCAGACTTGGGTGGTTCGTTGGGATGGCCGTCCCCACATGAACCCCGAAATTTAACCGTCATTACCAGCATATATCGATGACACTGAGACGCAGTGGAAAGACCCTAAAACCCTTCCGATAAATGCGACTTCCCTAAAGCGTAGAGAAATCAAGTGAAAGTAGCGGACTGACCAAATGGCATGATAATTTCATTAGTGTGCGCAGCAGCTATTGGACGATTTCACGCTGATTATTCTTGGAGTGTGGGCTATCTAACCTTTGAACAAGTAGAATACACAAGCCGGTCATCAAATATGTACTGCTCTTATTTAACCTTCGTTACCATCGTTGAAAGAGTTCAGGCAGACATATTGGGGTATTGTTTAGGCATTTGCTTTGTTCCGAGCTTACGGTAGTCTCTATATAGAAAACCTGAACAAATATAGAACACTATCGCGATAGATAATAAAACAATCGCGAGAAGAGAATGTTTTATAACCCAAATTATGGTTCGGTCCTGCCAGTGGGTTGGAATAATAAATCCACCAGTCCGTCATTCCTTTAGTTGAGTAGCTAAATTGAACAAGTTTAGCCACCATGTGACACAACATGGTTCTACTAGTACACTAGCATCGTTACGTCGTTCGCTTACATAATCTCCAGATCATAGACTGTGGCACACACTGGCGGGGGTTTACAGCGTACAGAAACAAAAACATTACCATGTTCCGGACGCGACACAGATCGCACACGATCATACCGACCTCCACCGGCGGCGTTGCAATTTTCGCGCAGTTTACCGAAGATACTCTTCTCAAGTGCAAAGTGTTGCGTTTGCAGGGTCACCGTTGACGAAGTGTAAGAGCGTCCGTCAATTTCATTATCAACTGTACGAGGTCGAGTCTGCCGAGTCGTCGGTGGTGGGCGAGGAAGCTAAAAATTGAGACAGAGAGATATCCAGCACGTACGATAGCAGCAGCAGTGAACATGCACAGATACCGGCTATATTGTGCTACCAAGAACCTCGCCTCCCCACCGTTCGCATTCCTCGACACTACCGGTAGTAATATTATGAACCACTCTCATACGCTATCTATCGCACATTCGCCTCGTGATTGTAGTTTTTGCTCCGCGGCCAAGAGTGATGAAGACAGAGCGAGAGAGAGAGAGAGACTAGATTAAATATTCCATCGACGTAAATTCCACGTCTTTCCGCCACAAGCGAAACTGTTGTGACGATAGCTAATAAGCTGCTCCCAGAAAGGCGATGAACGGAAGGAGGTACTGGACATTACGCTGGCGAAACTAAACAGGCGAAACGGCGGAAAGGTTCTGGTTGTATGAATTCTGTTTGATTTGGAGACACTTCAACCAGACCTGGTAAAAGCTGCTTGGCACACTAAGTGGTAGACCTGCCTATTTGCAGCAAGTGCAGCATTTGTCTTAGCTCCCCCCATTGTATTCAATATTATTATGCGTACGAGTCGCGCGTCTGCAATGGCCGACTGGGTAAAAAGCTAGTAAATGAGCGGTCAATATTTGGACAAGTAGCTGCTTGTGTGCTAGGTTCCCGTTGATTTACTTTGCACCAAAATAGGATCAAAATTTAATCTTCACTTTATTTAAATTCATATTTATTACGAGAGAGAGAGAGAGAGATGTTTAGCATCGTACAGTGTCCAATTTGGACTGGTGCAAGACGACTTTTATCAATTATTCATTATTCGCGGTAAGTGCTTGAAACGCATAAATTAACATAAAAATGCATTAATAAGTGACATCATCGCTTGTTATTGTTTAGCAAAAATGTGTAATCAAATATTGAGATGCATATAATTCTAAAATTTGTGGTAAAATCTTTGAAAAAGAGAACGATTTTAATTAACAGAAAAAACCATTTTTGAAAACGATCAGACAATTCAGCATGTTTTGACTCTACTAGTCTTGTGCGAACTGAGTAAGAGTGAATGATTGATTTGAATCTTCATAAAGAATGAGTTGAATAAACTCTTCACGAAGAGTTTTAACAACCCTTTTGCATAAAAAAAAAATGCACCCAGGTTGTCCTCCTAACAAAAAAAAAATAAATCATAGTCGTATAAGTCATATCCTGTGGTTTGTGTTAGTCACCAAAAACTCTAAGATTAAGTTCGGGGTTTTTTTTTTGGCAAAGCGAAAACCACCCATGGCATGGCTCTTGGAAGGCTTCCCACAGGAAGTGCTTCTTCGCCATATTCTGTTACGCTTGTGTTCCTGTTTGACAAAACATATGAGCTCTATCTCTCATGCTTTTTTTGGCCTTCAAGAAGCATGGACACTTACGAAGCATGTACCTCTTGCACACAATTTTTGGCAAAACGCAATAGTAAGAAACACAGAGCGTGACAACGAAATAACAAAAACTTCCAATAGTAAAAGAAATACAGCACAGAAAAGCATTTGTTTAGCCAATTTTCGTTATGGTCGAAAGCTGGACATTAAACCTAATATTGCTACTACATGCTTGTCATTAGGAAATGCGTCGTTTCGATCCAACGATAAGCGACTAAGTTGGACTGGCTGGCACCACACGGTGTCGGGCAGGCTTTTTGCGTGATTAAGCGAACTATTTATCGATCTACCAAACTAGCCGAACTCTCCCTTCGAACCACCGTGCCCCGCCATAGGGTCAAGAGAACTAGACGCAGGGTAAAAAAAAGTACAACAAAAAATCAAAGTAAAGTTGCACTCTTTCTTTGTTTGACACTACTGTTAGGTAGCGCAGGGGCTTGAACTGAAACAAGAGCTAATACTAAATAGATGCATTTTTGTATTGCACTCATCAAGAAAAGGGGTGTACTGTATATTTCGCGCCGTATGATGTTCGTGACGGAGCGTAATTACTGTGTTGTTGGTTTGTGACTATATTTTTTCTATATGTTTTGTTCAGTCTAATCGATCCTGTGTGTCAAAACAACGTCATAAACCTCGGCAACCAAACTTCAGTCCATTGCAGTTAGTGTACCGACTACTGGCCGGCTTTATCAATCAGTTAAAAGTACAACACGCCACGTGGGAGTCCATGAGTGTCGGACATCCGGAGCAGTTTCTTGCTACCAATCTTTAATCTCACTCTCGCTCACGTCCGTGCTTAAATACTGTTTACAATCGTTCGATTTTGGACCGAGGCGGAAATGGAGCGAAAAGCGGGAGAACGAAACGTGTGCAAAGCTTATCACTTCCGGTCGTACGATTGCTACAGAAATTGATTCATTCGTTTCGAGGTTCCGCTGCTGTGTGCCGTTGCGAGTACACACTGCGCTGCGCTCTCTGTGTCGCAAACACGAGCGACAAGCATGATTAAAACGCGCCCGGAATCAACCGCCATCGTATACAACATTGGTTGTTTTCGTTTCGTTCAGAACTGACCACGTTTGGCTTCTGCCTGACCTTACCGACACGCTCATGCTGTGTAAAAAGCCTTATGCCTTATGTATGAGCAGTGTAAGTCTCTGCTTTTGCCAAAAATAAAATGCGTTTGTTCGATGAAGAAAACATTCGATAAAATAAATATTCATTTTACGGACCCCGTCTACTATACATAATAAAAGTTTTGTACAACTGAAAGCGATGAATTCCAAGCTTACCGTTTTGTGACTAAGCCGACTGTTGACATTGTATGCCGCTTCCAGGATTTTATTTGGTCTCGGTGGTTTTGGGCCGGTGCTCTTAATCCCAATCGCCTTACCGATCGGTGCGATCCAATATCTGCAATAAAACAAACACACCAATAGTAAATTTTTACATGTTTTACCCTATTCAACTCCATCAATCCCGCCCCTTGGTGCTCTAAACTGAGCTCCTACTACATGATTCAATGGGCAACTGAAGCAACAAGTTCGACACAATGTAAACCTTTGTGTTACAAACAATCCGTGGACCCCAATTTGATAGGTTATAGTATTCAAATTCCACCCCAAAAACGTAAAAGATCAAGGGGTGGCTAGGATGTACAGAAGGTTAAGAGCATTTGATTGATATTGATACAGCAGTATGGCACATGTGTGAGAAACGTACTATACCTACCACTTCTTCATACCGAGATAATGCTCCAGACATTTATTTCGGTAATCAGAAGCATACTCTCTCACAAAAAGTCTCTTCTTCCACTGAGTTGAAATGATTCAGCGCAACACACACACAGCATTGGGGAGGAAACAATATACAGAAAAAAAACCCAACCAAATGGCTTTATTGCTGCCGATAACTTATCAGCTGGTAACCTTAACGCAATGGAACTTTGGATGGGAATGCAAAAAAAAAAGTCCATCTTATACTAAAAATGTGTGTGTGACTTGGGCGCTGTTGATCACCATCCTTGTGGCCTATGTAACAAATTTTAGTTGAAGGATTAATAAACGACATCAACGTGCTACTTGTCTGGCTCGGTGTCCGGTAACTATGGGCATCTAAAAATTAACTAACTTCCCTTCATAACCACCGCATTCCTGTCGTATGATGTGCGTGCAATGTCCAGGTAGACATGCTCGATTTAAAGTAAAAAAAACAAAGGGAAGGAAGAAAAAAATCGAGCACACCTGTACTGGTGGAGGTCGAGCCTTTTGGGAGTGCGTCAAACACTCTCGCAGACATGACGAGTCATACGTGGTTGACGTGTGCGTTTGGCCCGCATTTTTGTGCCCTCGTTGTGTACTTAGCAACTTTTCCACATCTATTATCAACGTTGGTCGGGGGTGATTCTTCGATCGAACGTATGAGGGAGGGTAAGCTTTATCCAAGAGGGAAGGGCCAGCTGATATACGTATCAACTGCAAAGATAATACACAGTTTACGACTGCGTGTGTAGGAGATCGACAAACGCGATAAGACACGTGTGATATGCGTACGCGCTGCTTAATGCTTTTCTTTTGTTGTTCGTGGTACAAAGCTCTTGAACAGCCACACTCAAAAAATGCATTTGTAAAGCTTACATAAATCATACAAAATGTCCAAATTATTAACAATGTCACGATACGTGCGACAACAGCAACAGAGATACGCGTCCGAATTGTTTCTCGTTCCTAGGGAGGATATTTTTATCGCTTGCTGATAAGATGAGTGTCATACAAAAGGTATAAACTGCATGATAATGTAATCGAGGGCGCCCAAAAGTTGGGTACCGTAAAGCAATTGGTAAAATAAGAAGCACTTGCACTGGAACGAAAGCTTTCAACTGAATGAGTAGATGCCCCTGTTGTACTTGGCAAATGAAGCTCTTTCAAATAATTATATTTTTATTTAAAATAATAACAGTAAATAAATGACTGGCGTTGCGCTTACAAGACACACACACAACAAACAAAGCGTTGTAATCCCATGCAGAAGATAACATCCAAAACAGATAGGTACAGTACTAGCACACAACAACTAGCGAATGTTTCTGCTTTAGCCAAAGTACACAACACAACAGTAAACAGCTTGGATAAAGTTTGTCTCTACAAAACATACTCGGAAAGTTAGGAGTAATAGGTTGAAGCACCGTAGAAAATGCATTTTGTTGTGGTTTGTAGTCGCGTGTTTAGAGCATCGTTACTTCTGTTACATGACATCGACGGGAGGCCGATAGGATTGGATTGAGGATCAATGCGACGAAGACAAAATACCTGCTATAACACGACTCGAAAGCAGAGTAGTGGTCGACGGCGACGATCTTGAGGTAGTAGAGGAGTTTTGCTACCTTGGCACGATCGTAACTTCGGATAACAACTTAAGCAACGAAATCCGACGACGAATTGTTCAGGGAAATCATGCCTATAACGGGCTCCACAAACTCCTAACATCCAGAAGACTCCAACAACGCACGAAATGCGCCACATATCCTGAACTGAGTCCTGAACTGCGCAGGCGGCCGCAGGGCCTATCTTTGGCGGTATGTGCGAGTAGGGCGTGTGGAGAAGGAATCCCTGCCGTTCGAAAGCTTGCAAGCGTGATACGCACCAACGAACCACCAACGCCCTTTCAATATTTGGAAAGAATAAATTCCCATTCCCCAACGGGGCTGAAGCTTTTGCCAATGTTGTTAATCTGTGTGCACCGGACGATAGCCATCATCAAGTGTCGGTGTCTCGCTTGATACGCCAATGTCTATTTACAGCCGCATAACAGTAGCACGATAAGTGCTAATGAAATGTTTTGTCAGCAACTATTTACTATGTTCTACAGGGTTGAGTGATACATTTTTTTGTATATTGCATACAGCAAAATCTAAGCATTAATTTAAAAATGTTTTCACAAAACTTTAAATGGAATAACTCATTTAAAAACAAATCTCATCTCACAACTATTTCATAATTCCATGCAACACTATTAGAAACGTGGACGAACTACGTTGCCAGATCGCTTTCATCTGAATATTGGGTCATTTCCATAACAAGGTTTCAAAAGGTTCGTTTTATTAGATAGAGCGGCAGGTGTGGAGCTCGGCCGAACGATCTACTTGATCCCAACAAAGGTTGTAAACGGTCGCACATGAAATCTGGGTTTTGAAAACTGGTTCGAACTACAAACTATGTCACAATAGGGCGCAGGTTTCAAAAAGTTTCTTGACCTGTGGTTTTGTTGTTATGACTTATCAAGAGACACGATCCTTTCCCATCTTCGGTACGTTTCGCTCTTGTCAAACAGCATTATATGTTAAAAACATCCATATATTACAGCCTGTCTTCCGAAAGTCCCAAGGCTTCACGAAACGGGAAAGGAACAGGGCACTGGATGACTGGTTCGTTAACAACCGATTCGAAATTAACCACACATCACCTAGTACTGAAGGTCACTCAGGACAGCGTTGGACCTTAAACAATAAAAACAGGTTTGTTTTTTTTTGGTACGCTGAAAAAAAGGTAAATGGATCTCGGATGGGCTTAACTGTTTGTGCCCCACGCTGTAATGCTCTGTGTCTCTCCCCAGTAATATAAGGTTAAAAGCATGCGTCTTGTACGCCGACGCATGCGGCCAGTTTTGGACGGTGGTTCGTTTATTTTTTACATATCACGACCTACAATACACTGCAGCAGAAGAAGAAGCTGGTAATTGGCGGTGGTTTGCCTTTGTCATGTTGCTTGTGGAAAATCCAAGCTAGGCTTTGACATGGACGACTACGTTCATTTTTTTCGGGGATTCTCTGTCATAGTGTTTGTCATGTACGTCAGTAAACATTGACCTCACTATATGATGGTGTTGTAAAGTTTGTTAACTAACAGCTCTTATTGAAATCACATTTTTTTTAATAATTACTCATATCAGAGAGCCACACATCACGTTATAAAACAATTATTACTCTACAATCATTATGAAACCATGATTATCAAACCTCAAATTAACTCTTTTCAACTTTTTTGTTTTGCGACAAAAAAAAACTGCGAATGCTATTACACATTTCGATCACCTATTATTTCGAAACAATCGAGCCAAATCATTTGTGTTTCTCCACATCCTTTCTCTATACCCCATTAAAATACGATTAAAACTGTTTTGCTCCCCATTTCGGGTTTGTTTTGCGGTGTTGGCATAACTCTACTGCTAGTAGCGTGACCAAGAGATTGTTTTATCTTCAAAACAGAGCTTCCCCCAGTGAAAACAATAGTGGGAGGTACGTTATTGATATATTCGCATCAATTGTAGTAATTTTGTAATTTGCTTCAATCTGTACATAGATTCCACTTTTTGGTTGCAATCTTTCTAGTCCAGCATGGATTTTTGGCTCCGAAATCAAACTCCAAACTTTTCGTTTGTTTAACCGTAAAAAATTCATAATTTTTTGGTGAACCAGCTCCATACTTTCTATTTCCCACTCGCAATCACCCAGCTGTCGTCATGCTAAGCGTAAGAAAACTGTCTCCAATTGTCGCCCGCTCAAATGACCTCATTTACAAACGCAAGTCTCGGGCCCCGTAAAACGAAAACCCAATCGGTGATACGGTCTGGCGAAATGGGCAAGTGTTTGCCATACCAAGTGCTACCAGGCATGTGCGTAACGTCTCCAACCGTTTCTCAACCGCAACGCCGTTCGTATCCACTTACCTTCGTATCATCATTGTTATTCATCGTGAATATTGATAATTAAATCCATACAAAGGGCAACCGACCGGCGTTTGATGACGTTTAGTTCCCGCCGGGTACGTAATGGTGGAGCGATCGAGCAATGGCTGGAGGAACAATTAACGAAACACTTGATGCACGATGTGTCACAATCTGGGAGCAGTACTTCGTTTTTTTAGCACAACAATTTTGTTTCTATTTTTTCACTCATCAATATACACCTTCATGTGCTGAGGAATCACTTTACTACCGATCAGGGGGGATTTACGGTAGGCCACACCATTCACACAACACTTGCAATAAATCGATCTAGTAGACGACGGTTTGGCGATGAAGCATCCTGTTGATGAAACATACATTACTATGTGCTGTCGAGAGGTAGGGACGAAGGAACTCGTAAAAGGTGAAAGAAAGGGGGATGTTTTGCTTCAAAATTCTACTAATCGTTAACCAAACATAAACAATCAAACACTTAAAAACTCACATAAGCTTGTTTGCTTCAATGAAAATAATAAACACACTCGCGCACACACACACACACAGCACTTTAAAAATGGCTAGAACCCTTAAATTCTAGAACAATCACGATCACGACAAACGGGACACAAAACAAAAACAACGACACGTGCTAAGTGGAAATTCTTCCCTCCCCAGTTTCGACCCGCGATGAACGGTGAATGCGTCGACGAAAAGAGATTAACGCTTCTCACGACGCCACGCACGTAGTACGCAACAACGGTTCGTTTGCCGTGCGCAACCGCCAACGGTTCAGTACAAAATGCGGCAACGTGTTGTGGTGGAACGCGAAACAAGCACGAAAAAGCTTTACCGCGCGACGCCATGATGTGCCGACCCCACCGTGACCGTTCCCACATTCGTTCGGCAGTGGTAGGCGTTCGTCTAGCAGCTCTTCACAGCGTACCAAGGTGCTTTGGACTAAGCATTTCCAATTATTATCACTAACCATCTTCTTCGCCTAACCAGTGTACGGGAATGCATTCGAAATGGACATGATATTGGTGATGTTTAAGCCATCTTGCTAAAATTTTAACGATTTCACGCTAAGGACGTCTCGTTTTGTTGAGGTTAAATTTTTATGGTATCGGAATTATAGCAAGCGGCTAAACAAAACATACCTCAGGCATAGGAAAGACGAAAAAAGGAAGAGAAAAACAACGAAGATTTAAAAGTTGACTAACTTTTATCGGACTGTTTATCGTCGGGGTGTAGATCCGGTTTTTTTTTATTGATGCAAACAATAAGAAGACCGAGGCTGTCCAAATGTGTATCCTTGAAGTGTCTGATAGCCAGACAGTTGATTTCGCATTCGCTTAAGAGTTCACTAGATTTTGCAAGCCAAAGCATCCGATCGTCGTGAATGATTCGTGAGGTCAGTTTGATTTCACTGGCACTTAATCCAAATACTAAAATCGTATATACTATTTCTTTATACTAATCGTATGATAGTGTTACTTAGTGTGATTTACTGAGTATTTTATTCCTTTTCTAAAATATACTAAGTTTTATACAAATGTAATCTGACTGCTCTGTTGCTGCATTCAGTACCAAATATCACAGTCGAATTTCCAACATACCATTCCTTTCATCAAAAAAAGCTTCCAAGGCCGGATTCGATTAGTGAAAGTGTACGGCCGAATGCGGTGAATTGCTATTATTTAGGGTCAATCTAGTTTTTCTACCGTTCGGAAACAATCAGCAAACTGGAATTCGAATTCATAGGGCTCACAATTGGATACATGTAAGCAGTACTTTTTGTACCGCTGTATCTATTCGCCTTTAAATGGTATTTTCAAACAATTTAACTCTCCCAACAAAAATACTACGTCAGTAACGTATTGTTTTCTTTAAGCACCCCCCATGTGTGTATGGGGGGTATCGTAGCCAATCCCTACTTCTTTGAAAGATTATATCATATCTTTGACGTGCAATATAAATCGATTCGACGCGATTACATACCGAAAGCGTTTGTTTTCGTTTATCACTTGAACTTTTAACTTTACCCGATTAAACAGTGGCGTTGTGTTTTTTGTTTTGTTCTGAGTTATTTCAACCTACCCCTTTGCTAATCCCGCTTCGGAAAGCGTGTGCCCGATAAGCATTGATTTACGATTGGTACGATGGTAAAAATGGTCAAAAAGAATCGTACCTCAAACGATTCACTTGGAAATGTTTAATAGCTTCCAAACTGTTAATGGCTCAGTTTCACATGATTTAAGTACATTTGATGTGTTCTCCAAAGTCCCGAAGGTTAAGCTTGAGCAGTTTACTATTTCAATCTGCTATTTTATGTTGTCCGACAAAAGGAGTTGCACAACTCATGGGCAACATGGTATTTGTACGCGTGCGAACGTGTAAATTCTCAGGTCGCCCTTTGACACCTGCTATGACACTCATTAGATCATCTATTTGTATTCGTTGCTTCATCGCCATATGGATAGCAGATCGAGGAGAAACAGTGTGAGTTGGTGAATTGTTTTCATACGCAGGGACATTCAATGAACATTCTTCCTTTTTTTGGTAAGATTGGTTTTAATTTCACTCTATATATCGATAACCTTTTATCTGTTAACAACTTGATAATGAATTTAAAGCCCTTAAAACACTGAATTAACCTTTTTATATGGCGCTACTGATTGAATCCTACCAAATAATTGCACTGAACAGTTATATTGAACGGTTCGAAGGTTTGTGGGAATAAGCTACTACTCTCTATTTTTATAACCTTGTTCCGAAGATCATCACTGCTAACGGCATTGGTGCTTTCAGTTCCAATGTTTAGGGTACATCGTTGCACAATTCTATCGTATGTGTGGATGAGGATTGTTGTTAAAAGGCGCACGATGGCCCTCAGCTATTGTCATTCAAGGTCATACGGCGTGAAAGGAAAAGGTGGATAAATATCGTGTTGTAGAATATAAGAAATACTGATTGGTTTTCTAATTTGGAACCATTTCATTGATAACGGTACAGATGTAATTTTTCTATCTATTTGTTTCATTTTTAAGCCGGTTTTTCCCTTCAAAACTTCATTACGCATGAAGTGTGAACGGCTTTTTTTTATAGAAGTGTGAATTTAAGCAGAAGAAATGTAAATCATCATTGTCAATATTGAATGATTTATACAAACATACTTTTGAACAAAAGCTCACCATCTGGAGTACATCAGATCATCGATTAGTAAATAAACACCTATTCATCTGAATGGCCGGTGTAATTCACTTAAAGTGGCCGAGACAATACGGGCATAAAAGTAGCTTTTTAAGTAGCTAGTATTCAATCTTCTTCTAGGCTTAATGACCTACTGGGTCATGCCGGTTATCTCATGGCTTATTAGACTTGGTAATACCAAGAAGATGGATCCATGCTGCGAGAGAACGATCCGGATGGGGTTCAAGCCCAGATCGTATGCCGCTATTGCATCGCCCACCGAACCACTCCTAAATATTTACTCGTTAGTAAAAAAATTATAGCATAGAAAGGTAATAAAAAAGTGAACCTGAAAACTTTTCCAGGTTCTTATATTTACACCCCTTTACAATACACCGCATGTTCAGGAAATAACTCCAACTAGTAATTCTCCATGCAGTGAGCATAGAGTAAGGTCCGAGAGGTCGATATGCTAAACAGAAAGAAGGACAGGGTCATTCAAATTTGAGCCATCGTGTGTTTTTTCCAACCGCTTGTGATACCTGCGACAGCCGTATCGCGCACAATTTACCATCTAATACGAATTACCAGAATTACATTGTAAAGATTTGAAACACATGCTTTTCAACTATAATTCACTTGTTTCACAAACTCCATTCAAACAGTGAAAGCTTTTTGAAAAGCTGTGTAAATTTTCGCTCCCAAACGTCAAGTAGATAAAACGTCAAACAAAATGTGACAGAAAACGAACTACAGAAAATATCCCACCGAACAAAAATATCCCTCTTAAGTGATGTCTAGACGTACGTAAAAGCGAGCGCGTACGAAATGCGAATCTAAATTAACGGGTATTTTTATAAATAATAAAGGAGCTATCAAAATTGATTTTTGGTACTATAATTTCATATTTATTTGCGTAATGTGCGACATAAAACATCAATGATTTTTAGCAGAAATGAATATAGGGGCGGCCCGGTGGTGATGCGACAGCGGCGCCGGTCTTCACACGGCAGGACCGGGGTTCAAGTCTCATCTGGGCCGTTCCCCCATAGTGAGGATTGACTAACCAACTATGCGGTATCAATTAGTCTAATAAGCCAGAAATGGCAGGCATGACCTTAAGAGGTCGTTAGGCCAAGAAAGAAGAAGAAAGAATATAGTTTACCACAACAAAAAAGTTTTCAGAAAACTGTTACAGAAAATTTTTAACGAGAAATCTAGATTAGGAGAGGATGTTCACGAAAACATATGTTTCAAAATAAAACGAAACGATTTATCGCATCGAATAGCTTTCGCGCACCTTCAATGTATAGAAAGTTTTAGTGAATATGTTTCATCATCCTTTTTCTATATTGATTAGGGCTCATATCCCTGCGATTTCGAGCATTTTTGCTTGTTTGTTACAGTGGCTAGACTTGTAGCTTGCCGAGCCCTGTAAATTTTTTGACAGTTATCGTATCGGTGCCGTTTCGTTACTTGGGAACGTCTTTAACTTCGAACGTGTAATAGCCGCTTAATAAACATTGTTTTTTCGTCGGTCGAAGTAGGTGGAACGCGTGACACTTGCGCTTATTGATTTTGCCTTCTGCAGAATTAATATTTAGAGAGTTTTTGGCATCGTGTCTCCGGGTTTTCATTAGTGTTTCTGCTCCTAAATCGATCCACATTTCATAGCAGCAGTGTGGCCAGTTGGTGTTAATTGGTGGTTCGTACGATGCGTGCGTACTAGCGCAGCGAGAAGGTCGTCACGACGTGAATATGTGCATGATGAAATGATGAGCTGTAAATAGTGTTGCGGTGGTACGAGTTAATCATCTCGTGCAGTTTGCTCTAGTCCTCTTGACGGTAGACTAGTGCACATTGTCTTAACTCAAAAAAAGGATCCAGGTTTTTTTGTTCACGTGCAGTAAAACAAGAAAGAATCGACGACACCGAAAGTGTGCGTGTGTGTGCAAGTGATCTGCTTAAAGTTTGTTCCGTTCCTTTCAACCGGGCCCCGGCTACGGCAGCAGCAGCAGCAGCATGGAGATAGCGCAGGCCGTTTCGAACGCTTTCTGGTCGACGAAAGTGTGGCTGCCGCCAAACATCACCTGGGAAGACATTCGGCCCGGTGTGCGATCGGACGTGAACCATGCCGACTACCGGCACCTGATTTATCCAATTCCGATAGCCGCGGTGATAATCGTGCTACGATGGGTCGTGGAACGGTACGTAAAAAGGGTGTGGAAGGAAGAGACGGTACAGCAACAACGAGCCAAGAAAGGCGGCGGCTGTGGGGAATGCTTACGATCGCGCGCCGCGTACACACATAACCTCAATCGCGCACGAATGCCGTTTCTCGGTGTTCGGTGTGTGTGTATGTGTATGGGGCGTTCGGGGTTTGCCTCTCGCGCATTAGCGCGAAATTCGGATCGATGTTTGCACGGCGGCAATGATGGCGATGGTGGATGAACGTATCCATATCTTCTCCCTGCCTGCCGCTACGCGGTTACGCCCTTATAATTTCTGGAAACGGGAGAAATCATTGAAGGAAGAAAATATCCGCCCGTCCGTTTTTTGCTTGGAGTTCTGCGTTAGCAGCACATTGCAATTGACCGACCATCATAGTGCACCTTGCTACGGAACCACCACGATGGCGATGTGTGCGTTGTCGAAAGGGAGTTTTATACAGTTTTAATAGAAAATCATCAATTTTCTTGATAGAATCGAAGAATCATGGTTTCTATACTTTTACTGATAGATATTCCAGTGCTAGATGTTCAAGCGGACATCGAAATCCAAGCACAAACTTCCAAACTTACCCTGGAAAAAAGACACACTCCGAGCCCAAAATGGGTGCCGTTTGAATGTTGTGTTTTCTATTCATTCAGTACGACGAAACCGTTGTGCTTTCTCCGGCCTTTATTAACTTTTGTTCCTGCTCTCGTAATGTCGCTTTCTCTCTCTCTCGCTGGCTCTTGCTCTCCCGTTAGCTGTCAAGTGCATAGTTTATGTTTATGCTGCAACCGGCCGTTGACAATGCACAGAGCATGCTTGGATCGTACCGGCATATTGAACTATAGGAATCCTGGTACCGAAGGGTGAAGTGAGCGTATCAGTGTGCGTTGATGGATCTGATCACTTTCAAGCCTTCCTTGGCCGAAGATCAATTGTTTGACCTAGTTGATGGTGGTATTCTACGGTGAAATAATATTAACGTTGGTCTTCAAAAGCATTTCTGGCAACACCCTTATGATACAAATAAATAAGAGGGTCTGCTATGTAAACATTTGGCCCTAATTTTTCATTATATTTTTAGGAAAATGAAAAGTGCGAATAGTCATGACCATCTGACAAATGCGTACATTACGCATGATAAATCCCTATTCACGATGAGCAAGCGATCCAAAATTCAACTAAAAAAAAACGCTCTCAAATTTTCATTACCCATCCCATCAACGGTCGCGATAAGATTGTGGTTGACTTCGACCTCCAACGATTCATTATCACCATTCACTTCTTGCAGCCGCGATCTCACCGGAGCTGCTTATAAGCTACCGCCGCGTTCCACCCACTAGACTTCAGGCGAACCTCTCGGGTAGCTGTATAGCCACCAATACAATCGCCGAAACCCCATTTACATTATTGCACCGGCTTTTGCCTGATGTGTCGTCTATCGAAGGCTTAGAATGTAACTGATAATGGGTAATCTAATCAAGCAAAAAAGCCATGCCAAACGTTGCAAAATGCTCCCCAACAAGTATATACAGTGCCCGCGTGTCGTCGTCGATCAGAGCGGGGTGGTGGTAGCATGCAGACGCGGCTGAAGTTATTGATGATGGCCGGATTATTACGCAATATGGGACGAAGATCTGCGTGTCATCGTCATCGATTATAAAATGAATTGTGGCACGGAAGGTGCGAGGGTGCAAACATTGATGATCGAACATTAATCGTACGATTAAACGTGCGATTCTTGTTCTCCTTGGAGTCTATGTGTTCGTTAACTTTAAACGAATGCTATTATTCACGCATCAATTTTAGAACTGCATAGGAAAGGCTGTTTTTATTTTTTAAAAGAAGACGCTGTTTGCCGCAGTGAGTCATGTACGTTCAGTACCGTACCACGAGGTTTTCATTCATCATCATGTTCATATTTCTGTAGGTCACCATGAGGGAGAAGTATCGCTAACGTGCTTCGTCATACCTACTCCAGTTCCAGTTCGTCAGAATCGAATAGTGATGTCATAGAGAGTTTATGTGTTTTGTTGTTGATTAGCCCCGTAATGCTTTAGGACGTTGATTTTTAACCACAACGAAAGTGTGTCAAATATGAATGTTGAACTATTTACCTTTTTCTAGAGCACCATTACTTAAAATTTCTTTTTAAGTTAAGTTTTAGTCGGCATTTCCTTCGTTAGATAGTTATCGATAGTTGATTGGCTGGAGGACCGCTTTAAAAGCGTATTCTAAAAAAAGTATTCTTTCTTGGCCTGCTCCTAGGGAGCACTTCTAATACACATGGCCTGATGTCCAATTGTTCTCCAGGCAACACGGTCCATGGCTGCACTCCTCCATCCCCCGGCTGCATCCGATCTCCCTCAGGTCTGACTCCACTTGATCTAGCCAACGAGCTCGCTCTACGCCTCGTGCCGAACGGGTCGCTGACGAGTACCTTCCTGGCAGGGTATAAGTCCGGCATCTTCATCATATGCCCCAACCAGCGTATCCTTCCGGCTTTTGCATCCCAAATCCTCCTTCTCCACACGCCCTACTCGCACATACCGCCAAAGATAGGCCCTGCGGCCGCCTGCGCAGTTCAGGACTCAGTTCAGGATATGTGGCGCATTTCGTGCGTTGTTGGAGTCTTCTGGATGTTAGGAGTTTGTGGAGCCCGTTATAGGCATGATTTCCCTGAACAATTCGTCGTCGGATTTCGTTGCTTAAGTTGTTATCCGAAGTTACGATCGTGCCAAGGTAGCAAAACTCCTCTACTACCTCAAGATCGTCGCCGTCGACCACTACTCTGCTTTCGAGTCGTGTTATAGCAGGTATTTTGTCTTCGTCGCATTGATCCTCAATCCAATCCTATCGGCCTCCCGTCGATGTCATGTAACAGAAGTAACGATGCTCTAAACACGCGACTACAAACCACAACAAAATGCATTTTCTACGGTGCTTCAACCTATTACTCCTAACTTTCCGAGTATGTTTTGTAGAGACAAACTTTATCCAAGCTGTTTACTGTTGTGTTGTGTACTTTGGCTAAAGCAGAAACATTCGCTAGTTGTTGTGTGCTAGTACTGTACCTATCTGTTTTGGATGTTATCTTCTGCATGGGATTACAACGCTTTGTTTGTTGTGTGTGTGTCTTGTAAGCGCAACGCCAGTCATTTATTTACTGTTATTATTTTAAATAAAAATATAATTATTTGAAAGAGCTTCATTTGCCAAGTACAACAGGGGCATCTACTCATTCAGTTGAAAGCTTTCGTTCCAGTGCAAGTGCTTCTTATTTTACCAATTGCTTTACGGTACCCAACTTTTGGGCGCCCTCGATTACATTATCATGCAGTTTATACCTTTTGTATGACACTCATCTTATCAGCAAGCGATAAAAATATCCTCCCTAGGAACGAGAAACAATTCGGACGCGTATCTCTGTTGCTGTTGTCGCACGTATCGTGACATTGTTAATAATTTGGACATTTTGTATGATTTATGTAAGCTTTACAAATGCATTTTTTGAGTGTGGCTGTTCAAGAGCTTTGTACCACGAACAACAAAAGAAAAGCATTAAGCAGCGCGTACGCATATCACACGTGTCTTATCGCGTTTGTCGATCTCCTACACACGCAGTCGTAAACTGTGTATTATCTTTGCAGTTGATACGTATATCAGCTGGCCCTTCCCTCTTGGATAAAGCTTACCCTCCCTCATACGTTCGATCGAAGAATCACCCCCGACCAACGTTGATAATAGATGTGGAAAAGTTGCTAAGTACACAACGAGGGCACAAAAATGCGGGCCAAACGCACACGTCAACCACGTATGACTCGTCATGTCTGCGAGAGTGTTTGACGCACTCCCAAAAGGCTCGACCTCCACCAGTACAGGTGTGCTCGATTTTTTTCTTCCTTCCCTTTGTTTTTTTTACTTTAAATCGAGCATGTCTACCTGGACATTGCACGCACATCATACGACAGGAATGCGGTGGTTATGAAGGGAAGTTAGTTAATTTTTAGATGCCCATAGTTACCGGACACCGAGCCAGACAAGTAGCACGTTGATGTCGTTTATTAATCCTTCAACTAAAATTTGTTACATAGGCCACAAGGATGGTGATCAACAGCGCCCAAGTCACACACACATTTTTAGTATAAGATGGACTTTTTTTTTTGCATTCCCATCCAAAGTTCCATTGCGTTAAGGTTACCAGCTGATAAGTTATCGGCAGCAATAAAGCCATTTGGTTGGGTTTTTTTTCTGTATATTGTTTCCTCCCCAATGCTGTGTGTGTGTTGCGCTGAATCATTTCAACTCAGTGGAAGAAGAGACTTTTTGTGAGAGAGTATGCTTCTGATTACCGAAATAAATGTCTGGAGCATTATCTCGGTATGAAGAAGTGGTAGGTATAGTACGTTTCTCACACATGTGCCATACTGCTGTATCAATATCAATCAAATGCTCTTAACCTTCTGTACATCCTAGCCACCCCTTGATCTTTTACGTTTTTGGGGTGGAATTTGAATACTATAACCTATCAAATTGGGGTCCACGGATTGTTTGTAACACAAAGGTTTACATTGTGTCGAACTTGTTGCTTCAGTTGCCCATTGAATCATGTAGTAGGAGCTCAGTTTAGAGCACCAAGGGGCGGGATTGATGGAGTTGAATAGGGTAAAACATGTAAAAATTTACTATTGGTGTGTTTGTTTTATTGCAGATATTGGATCGCACCGATCGGTAAGGCGATTGGGATTAAGAGCACCGGCCCAAAACCACCGAGACCAAATAAAATCCTGGAAGCGGCATACAATGTCAACAGTCGGCTTAGTCATAAAACGGTAAGATTCTAATTCATCGCTACCATACATCGCTTTCAGTTGTACAAAACGTTTATTATGTATAGTATATCGTTTGAAAAGCCGAATCAAACGAGGCAGGTGCCGTAAAATGAATATTTATTTTATCGAATGTTTTCTTCATCGAACAAACGCATTTTATTTTTGGCAAAAGCAGAGACTTACACTGCTCATACATAAGGCATAAGGCTTTTTACACAGCATGAGCGTGTCGGTAAGGTCAGGCAGAAGCCAAACGTGGTCAGTTCTGAACGAAAAGAAAACAACCAATGTTGTATACGATGGCGGTTGATTCCGGGCGCGTTTTAAACATGCTTGTCGCTCGTGTTTGCGACACAGAGAGCGCAGCGCAGTGTGTACTCGCAACGGCACACAGCAGCGGAACCTCAAAACGAATGAATCAATTTCTGTAGCAATCGTACGACCGGAAGTGATAAGCTTTGCACACGTTTCGTTCTCCCGCTTTTCGCTCCATTTCCGCCTCGGTCCAAAATCGAACGATTGTAAACAGTATTTAAGCACGGACGTGAGCGAGAGCGAGATTAAAGATTGGTAGCAAGAAGCTGCTCCGGATGTCCGACACTCATGGACTCCCACGTGGCGTGTTGTACTTTTAACTGATTGATAAAGCCACCCAGTAGTTGGTATGCTAACTGCAATGGACTGAACTTTGGTTGCCGAGGTTTATGACGATGTTTTGACACACAGGATCGATTAGACTGAACAAAACATATAGAAAAAATATAGTCACAAACCAACAACACAGTAATTACGCTCCGTCACGAACATCATACGGCGCGAAATATACAGTACACCCCCTTTTCTTGATGAGTGCGATACAAAAATGCATCTATTTAGTATTAGCTCTTGTTTCAGTTCAAGCCGTTGTGCTACCTAACAGAAGTGTCAAACAAAGAAAGAGTATAACTTTACTCTGATTTTTTGTTGTACTTTTTTTTACCCTGCGTCTAGTTCTCTTGACCCTATGGCGGCAGGGTGGTTCAAAGGGAGAGTTCGGCTAGTTTGGTAGATCGATAAATAGTTCGCTTAATCACGCAAAAAGCCTGCCCGACACCCCGTGTGGTGCCAGCCAGTCCAACTTAGTCGCTTATCGTTGGATCGAAACGACGCATTTCCTAATGACGAGCATGTAGTAGCAATATTAGGTTTAATGTCCAGCTTTTGACCATAACGAAAGTTGGCTAAACAAATGCTTTTCTTTGCTGCATTTCTTATACTATTGGAAGTTTTTGTTATTTCGTTGTTACGCTCTGTGCTTCTTACTTTCGCTATTGCGTTTTGCCAAAAATTGTGTGCAAGAGGTACATACTTCGTAAGTGTCCATGCTTCTTGAAGGACAAAAAAAGCATGAGAGATAGAGCTCATATGTTTTGTCAAACAGGAACACAAGCGTAACAGAATATGGCGAAGAAGCACTTCCTTTGGGAAGCCTTCCAAGAGCCATGCCATGGGTGGTTTTCGCTTTGCCAAAAAACCCCCCCGAACTTAATCTTAGAGTTTTTGGTGACTAACACAAACCACAGGATATGACTTATACGACTTTGTTTTTTGTTTTTTTTTTTTTTTTTTTTTTTTGTTAGGAGGACAATCTGGGTGCATTTTTCTCCGGTTATTGCTTTAATTTTTGCTCTAGAATCATTAAAACATGTACAAAGCTGTACTTTTCTTGGGTTATATGTTAAAAAAATACCAGTCGTAATACTAACTTAAGACACTTTAGATGTTTTGATTTTCGTGCTTTTTTTTTAGAGGAACTGTAGAGGAACCACTATAATAGCTAGATTACTATTAGCTGTACTATACCAACCGTATTCATTGCATGTAATTAAAATGGCACTCAGTATGTAAAGTATCCGTAAAAGCCCCTTAGACGGATGTAGTAGTCGTAAAACGCTGTCCACATTTAATTACAAAAAGTAATGTAATTATTTTTTTTACATTTGTGCAAAATTTGCGTACATTGGTTTGACCTTAACATTGCCTGAAATGAGAACCGTAATAACGTTACGTCCAAGGCATAGATGAGTCTAGAAATGAGAATAACAACGCTTTTCAAAGAAATAATTCATGTTTAATCCTTCATCTTTGCTATTCGAATTGTTTAACAACTCTTTCGAGAGTTGTCTATAACCACAACATAGTTATCATAAACTTATCATTATCAAAAGAGTTAAACGGTTCGAATCGCAAAAGAGTTGTAAAAACTCTTCGCGAAGAGTTTATTCAACTCATTCTTTATGGAGATTTAAATCAATCATTCACTCTTACTCAGTTCGCACAAGGCTAGTTGAGTCAAAACATGCTGAATTGTCTGATCGTTTTCAAAAATGGTTTTTCTGTTAATTAAAATCGTTCTCGTTTTCAAAGATTTTACCACAAATTTTAGAATTATATGCATCTCAATATTTGATTACACATTTTTGCTAAACAATAACAAGCGATGATGTCACTTATTAATGCATTTTTATGTTAATTTATGCGTTTCAAGCACTTACCGCGAATAATGAATAATTGATAAAAGTCGTCTTGCACCAGTCCAAATTGGACACTGTACGATGCTAAACATCTCTCTCTCTCTCTCTCGTAATAAATATGAATTTAAATAAAGTGAAGATTAAATTTTGATCCTATTTTGGTGCAAAGTAAATCAACGGGAACCTAGCACACAAGCAGCTACTTGTCCAAATATTGACCGCTCATTTACTAGCTTTTTAACCAGTCGGCCATTGCAGACGCGCGACTCGTACGCATAATAATATTGAATACAATGGGGGGAGCTAAGACAAATGCTGCACTTGCTGCAAACAGGCAGGTCTACCACTTAGTGTGCCAAGCAGCTTTTACCAGGTCTGGTTGAAGTGTCTCCAAATCAAACAGAATTCATACAACCAGAACCTTTCCGCCGTTTCGCCTGTTTAGTTTCGCCAGCGTAATGTCCAGTACCTCCTTCCGTTCATCGCCTTTCTGGGAGCAGCTTATTAGCTATCGTCACAACAGTTTCGCTTGTGGCGGAAAGACGTGGAATTTACGTCGATGGAATATTTAATCTAGTCTCTCTCTCTCTCTCTCGCTCTGTCTTCATCACTCTTGGCCGCGGAGCAAAAACTACAATCACGAGGAGCTTATTAACATCACATCTTCGGTAAACTGCGCGAAAATTGCAACGCCGCCGGTGGAGGTCGGTATGATCGTGTGCGATCTGTGTCGCGTCCGGAACATGGTAATGTTTTTGTTTCTGTACGCTGTAAACCCCCACCAGTGTGTGCCACAGTCTATGATCTGGAGATTATGTAAGCGAACGACGTAACGATGCTAGTGTACTAATAGAACCATGTTGTGTCACATGGTGGAACTTGTTCAATTTAGCTACTCAACTAAAGGAATGACGAACTGGTGGATTTATTATTCCAACCCACTGGCAGGACCGAACCATAATTTGGGTTATAAAACATTCTCTTCTCGCGATTGTTTTATTATCTATCGCGATAGTGTTCTATATTTGTTCAGGCTTTCTATATAGAGACTACCGTAAGCTCGGAACAAAGCAAATGCCTAAACAATACCCCAATATGTCTGCCTGAACTCTTTCAACGATGGTAACGAAGGTTAAATAAGAGCAGTACATATTTGATGACCGGCTTGTGTATTCTACTTGTTCAAAGGTTAGATAGCCCACACTCCAAGAATAATCAGCGTGAAATCGTCCAATAGCTGCTGCGCACACTAATGAAATTATCATGCCATTTGGTCAGTCCGCTACTTTCACTTGATTTCTCTACGCTTTAGGGAAGTCGCATTTATCGGAAGGGTTTTAGGGTCTCTCCACTGCGTCTCAGTGTCATCGATATATGCTGGTTAAAGACGGTTAAATTTCGGGGTTCATGTGGGGACGGCCATCCCAACGAACCACCCAAGTCTGGTTTTATTTTTGGAAAGAAAGCTTTCTGTCCATGTTTTTGTTATTTTTGTGTTCTAGTTTAGGACATTTTTTTGTAAGAAGTATTGTATTCCCTTCTCCTTCCTTCAATTTAATTTTAATTTAATTTCAATTTAATTTCAATTTCGTGTATTTCATTGTTTGCCTTACGACTATACAATAAACTTAAGACTAAAACTAACCCTAACCTTAGATAATAGGCCAACTTAGCAAAGGACAGGACCTAGGGAGAGGAATGTAGGCGGGAACGAAAAGATGATAAGGAGACATCAATTAAAAGTTTATTATCCATTCCGCCAGTGCTGCTGATGAAAGTGACTGTGTGAGTCCAACACAAATGACAAATACTACTCGCCCACTTGCTGATACAAAACTGCTGCGGCGGGTTTACACATTTAATGCGCTTTCTTGACTCAGTTTCCTTTTATTTCGAAATGGAGTGTGAGTTTCTTTACGCCGCAGCGCCGCTTCGAATACGAAAGTATTCATTATTCCGAATGCCAAAAATACACACACATCAATAACCATTTCATAACTCGATGTTGTTGTAGTATTATAACCCACCCAAGGAAAGCCAAACAAATCGAAACAAAACGCCTGCCCTGTGGGTCGAATGTTGCTTTACACCGGACCGATATAAATGTGTGTATTCCGTTCTATCAACACACAGACTCTTGTTGACCTCTACGCGTGCACTCTTTGCGGCGCTTCGTTCTAGTGGAGGTGTGTGCCGGTGGCGCGGATCGGCCAAGAAACTGTTGGCTGCTGCGGGATGGTATGGTGGTGCGCTCTCGATTTCTGGAGCATGACGAGATGCTTGTGCTATGTGTGTCGGTTGGAATGTTACCGAATAAACCGAAACAATCATTGCAGTTTGTTAGAGGTGGCGCTAGGTCAATGGAGGAACGGAACGGGAAGGTATTATGATGTGATGATTTAGGTCTTTATTTGCGAAACCAATTTCCAAGTGGTCTTTCGCGTGAAAGCAGCGTACGCATTTGTGGAAAAGAATGAACTCTAGATGAAATACGTTCTTAGGTAGTATTATTGCTGACAGTATCCTGGTCACGGCACCAAATAATGACTAGATGCCGTGTGGCTTTGTGATGGAAATTTCGCTCAATCTCCAAAGCCCAGAGTTTTGCAAACCGTAGTTCAAAATAATGCCATACTACAATACAAATGCGGCTTGTTCGTTGGCCACGTTTGTTTTCATTACACTGTCACCAAAATTGTATCTAGAGGTACATTGACCGTTTTGTTTTTTGCTGATGGGTTGTAAACTATGTTTGCCTCATAAAATGTCCATCTAGCACTTGCTTTATTCGTTTCTCTTTAGCTTTCACCATTTAAGGTTTCGCTGTACTTCTCCGATTGATTGTTATTCCAACAACGGAAGGCTGTTACTACCGGTAAAAGGCGAATCCGGCAAAAACAAAAGCCGATCACACATTGTTTGGTGTACGGTCAACTTCCGCATGACCACATCGTGTCATTTTTCTCACCACTAGTATTAAATCGCAGCCTGTGCTACTAATCGAGCTACAATACATCATTTCTAAGTTATCATTTGCTTCCTTTCCGATTTCCCCGTAGACAATGCGGCTAGTAAAGCAGGTGGATATGACCGAGCGACACATCGAGTACTGGTGGAGACGTCGCCGGGCACAGGACAAACCAACGACGCTTGTCAAGTTTTGCGAAACATCCTGGCGGTGCATCTACTACACGTACAGCTTCATCTTCGGTTGCATCGTCATGTACGACAAGCCGTGGCTCTGGGAAATCAAGCACTGTTGGTACGGTTACCCGCACCAGTCGGTCACGAATGACATCTGGTGGTACTACATGATCTCGATGGCATTCTACTGGTCGCTGACTGCCTCCCAGTTCTACGACGTGAAGCGAAAAGATTTCTGGCAGATGTTTGCCCACCACATGATCACCATACTGCTGATGGCGCTCAGCTGGGTGTGCAATCTGCATCGGGTCGGTTCGCTCGTGCTGTTGGTGCATGATTGTGCAGACATTTTCCTCGAGGTAAAGTCTCTCCGTCTCCGGGGTCATGAATCGTTTGCATCATTAATGTTGGAAATGTTATATTTTGTTTTTCCCCAGTCCGCTAAGCTAACGAAGTACGCACAGTATCAGAAAGTGTGCGACACAATCTTTGCCATCTTCACCGTTGTGTGGATCGTGACGAGATTGATTCTCTATCCACGCATCATTTACAGCTCGTCGGTGGAAGCGCCACAGATTCTACCAATGTTCCCGGCGTACTACATCTTCAACACGCTGCTAATACTGTTGCTCGTACTGCACATATGCTGGACCTATCTGATTGTGCAGATTGCGATCAAGGCAGTGAAATCAGGACAGGTAAAGTGGTGGTTTCCATTTCGGTGGTTTAGCAACCAAACAACACACTAAACTTACACGTATTGTTGTGTTCCTCCCTCAGATGGAAGGTGATGTGCGGTCCAGCTCGAGCGAGGAAATTTCCGACAGTTCGGAAACTTCACGCCCACTGCTAACGAACGGTGGAACGCCCAAGAAGCATCTGAACAAAAATGGAACGAC
>KZ063854.1:25809-35947 GCA_002091835.1 Anopheles maculatus | reverse complement strand
GCTCATCCCAACACAGTATCTGATCGGCATATTTATGCTTATTCTATCGCTGCACGTGAACCGTTGGTTGGGTGCAGAAAGCACCCCGAATGCAGAAGACCATTCCAACGTTGAGAGCAGCACCAGCACACTCAACATTCCGTTACTGAGCCTGATCTTCTTTATGCTAAACTTTCTGGCCGCTACACAAGACATCGCAGTAGATGGATGGGCCCTGACAATGTTGAAACGTTGCAACGTTGGACACGCTTCGACGTGTAACAGCGTCGGTCAGACGGCAGGGTACTTTCTCGGATACGTTGCCTTTATGGCACTGGAATCGGCCGAATTTTGTAACAGCTATCTACGCTCCGAGCCCGCACCCGAGGGTTTGGTGAATCTGTCCGGATATCTATGGTTCTGGGGTTTGGTGTTTCTGGTTACAACCACACTGGTAGCGCTCGGTAAACGTGAGTTAGCGCCAAGCATCGATCGTGGCCATGAGGAGCATCTGGAACTGGACATTAAACAGACCTACCGTCTGCTGGTGGATATAATGAAAATGAAACCGATCTTAACACTGGTAGCGATACTGTTAACGGCCAAGGCAGGTTTTGCGGCGTGCGATGCTGTTACCTCGCTAAAGCTGATCGATGCAGGTGTACCAAAGGATAAGCTAGCATTGCTCGTAGTTCCGCTTGTTCCGCTGCAAATAGTGTTACCGCTGGCGATCAGCAAATACACCGCTGGCACACGACCGATGGAAGTGTACCTGAAAGCGATCCCGTACCGGATAGCGCTAACGTTAACGGCGGCCGGTATCGTATGGATAACACCGGCCATCATACACAATCACCACGTACCGTACTATTACTACATACTGCTGTTGACGAACTACGGGCTGTATCAGATTGCACTGTACAGCATGTTTGTGGCGGTAATGGCATTTTTCGCGCGCATTAGCGATCCCGCAGTCGGTGGCACCTATATGACGCTGCTGAACACACTTAGCAATCTCGGGGGCAATTGGCCAACGACGGTGGTACTATGGTTGGTAGATTATGTCACGTGGCGCCGGTGTTCCAACGCGGACGGTAACGATTGTTCCGATGCAGCTTCGAAAGAGGTAAGGAATTCTTCTTAGTAAAATGGAGGAAGCTAATTATCGGACTAATTTTCTTACGTTTTTTTTTTCGCTTACAGACTTGCACCGCTGGTGGTGGTCAGTGTTCGATCACGATCGATGGGTATTATATAGAGATAGTTATTTGCCTCCTGTATGGGCTCCTCTGGTATCGGTGGGGCAGTGGCAAAATACGTCAGTTACAAGAACTTCCGCTTAAAGCGTGGCGCGTAGCGCGCAAAGTTCACCACCGCACTCATAGCAGCTAGCAATTAATGCAACTAATATGACAATTCCATTTATCTGTGTGCTTTAAGTGAGCGAGGTATGGCGAACTGATGATACAAACAAGCGAAAACGCACGTGTAAACGTGTAGTGCAGGATTTTAGGGAAAATACGTCGTCGCAGGATGTTTTTTTTTAATATATATTATTTAAACACAATTCGCCAAGCGTTTGTTGCTGTCGTCGTCGTGGATGGCGGAGGATGAGAGGTAGAGAGAGAGGAGAAGAGCGACGGGTACAAACGGGTCCCTTTGTACAACATCCCACCTTTGTTTTGTAAAAAAGACGCACAAAATCGTTCCTTCTCCAGGTGCGAAGGTAGAAATCGGAAAAAATGACAAACTAAATATCAAAACACCATCGCGCACGTACAGTCAGTCAGCAGCAGCAGGAGTTCGTTGTTTGCTCTTTATTTTTTGTTTTGTTTATTAGTATAGAGAAGCGCTTTCATTCCTACCTTAGGTAAACGGTGAAAATAGAAAAGGTTTGTTGTTTTCTGTTTCTACATCCAACTTAGAAATGTGTAATTACAATCGGTAACAGAGCTCGGCTACTGCGATCCGTTTCTGGTTGGACAACTTGAACAAAACACACAACAGTTTTAGAATCATGTTTTTCGCGTATGTGTGCGAGTAGTCGAAACAACAACAAAATAAAAAGTAAAACAAAAAACAGTGCAAGTATTTTACCGTCAAATTGAAATAATATTTTTTTCGTTTGTATGTATATTTTCACTTTATTGACTTCTTTCCAACGCATGCGAAAGTAATAGTTATTGTCATCTTTTAGTTAAGAAACAATCGAAATCCTAGAGAACACGACATGCTGAGCAGTATAATTTGAAAATTAAAATAATAGTCAATGTTGTGTGTGTGTGTGTTAGTAAGTCTTGACAATTAACACGCGCATGCTGTAGTAATAACATGAGATTGGTATGTATGCAAATAAACAACAGTAAGTAAAGCAGCACTTTTCGACACACTTTATCCCACAAGGAATCGCGAGGTGTGGTGTGTTTTTCATCTTTTCTGTGCTAAACCTTTCCCTCTTCTTCGGTAAATAGTACCAACTACTGGGTTACCCCCATCCTGCCATGTTCTTCACCACTATCTGCCCTTTTCTTGGCATTGGTGGGAGAGATTTACGGTATCAACTACTAATCACCTCAAAACCATCAGTGTTTTTCACCGATCAGTCGAACAATCGTGCACATTCTGCTTTGAACGCTGTGGACGCTTGTTTTACTGACATAGAAAGAACACTATAAATGGATAGCAAAATCAAAACATTACACAACACGGCTAGAGTAACAACAGGCTAATTCACTATATAGAGCAAGAATTACACTATTGAAGTACAATTTCATTGTAGATGTGTTCGGCGGTGTGTCTGCGGCATTTGGATTATCTGGGTGTTTTTTCGGCTAATTGGACAAAGCTGCTGATGTATGTGGGGGGAACTTGACTTCCGATTCAAATACGTTCTCATGTAAAACTATCTGCTATCTATTGTGTCTTGCTTATATGTGTAATTTATAAATGCAGGCCAAATGTGTGGCAAAAACGATGTATTGGTTTTATCACACTACTACATATTATGTTACAGTAAGCAAACAAATGATGAGGACAAAGGGTTTTTAGTTCTTCTCTAGCTAAAACTAAGATAAAGCTGATAGAAATTTGATATGACATAGCGGAAAAAAACATATATCGTCTTGGACGAGCAAACTTATACTATACGCCAGTATATGGTACGAATAAATTGAGGTTTGATAAATTAATTGTTAGTAACGAAAAACATACACAAAACGATGCATTTTATAGCGTTCACCACACCGACACAAAGGGAAGATCGTTTCTGTGTGAAAAGAAGGAACGTTTCCGACTGAAAATACAATAACTTGCTAATGTGAAATTGGTTGTAGTTGTATGTATGTGCAAACACATTCCTTCCGGCTGCTTCTGAGGGTGATTAAATTGCAACCAATTTACTATAGACGGATTTCCCTTTCGAGTAGAGACTGAACGCTAAACACTTGGTAGAGTCTGCTCTTTTGACGCGTGATTCCAAGGTATGGTGCTGTGGGTAGATTACACAAGGATTCACAAGAGCAGCATTCTCAGCCTAGAAATCGGGGACGATCGAAAATAAAACGTAAATTTCAATACGCGGAGGAAGTTGGAGAGCAAACCACAGCCATAATTTCGCGTGAGCCGTCTGCCCATCACATTTATGTAGCATTTCCTTTACTGGATATGGCTATAACTTTGTCCGCTTTCTCTTCAAACGCAATCCACCATCCTGACCATCGTTCCATTCCCGAAAGAATAGTAAAGTTCGATCGGAGGACCACACCTCATATAGTGCGATTGCTTTTTCGTGCGCGTAAACATTTTTCCTCTTCACTTGCTACTACTACTATCCCGTTTCATGCATGTACTGTGTAGGAGATATGGATTGATGTAGGTTGCAAACAGCTTGCGCATAAAGTGCGGTTTCGCTAATTTCTACTTGAAGGATAGCGATTGCACGTGCTGCAATGCTTCGTTGCTGCTGTGCACCGCCTCGCTGAACTTATCCGGGAAATCGTTACGGATCTGCTTGACCAGATTGTGCACCAGCTCGCGACATTCTGCAACAAGAAATGAATCGAGTCCGCTTGTTGGTATACATAATTGGACCGTGGAAAATCGCGCACATCACAGACTTACCATCGGTGTCGTGTTCCTTCTTGTAGAGCACCTGCAAACCGGAAATCACCACGCGGGACAACACCGGCAGCAGATTTTCATCGCCCTGTCGGTACAGCAGATCAAGGCACTGGAACACGGTCAAATTTTCTGTGAAATCTTCCCGCAATGGAAGATACTCCACAAACACGGGGAAAACCTACAACCAGAAAAGCAGAAATGGGTTTGCTTTTAAATTCGAAAAGGTTAAAATAAAACTCTTCAACACGCAGACGTACGCTTTTCATGGGAACCAGACTGTAGTTGGTGATGATGAGTCGCGCTAGAGCACCGCACAGATTGTCCAGTGTGCCGGCATGCTGTTCTTTGGATACGAGCTGCGAGAGAGCAGCCATAATTTGTGGATAGTGGCTAAAGTTCAAGGAAAAGGCATAACATTGCTTTAGTATGTAGTAATTAGAAGAACAAATGTACGTAAAACTGGGCCACGACCTACCCGAAGGTGCATTCCTTTCCATGCTTCACCATCTCGCCCAGCCCATAAACCGTATTGCTGCGCACCTCGTTGTTACGGTCCTGCACACAGGACAGGAAAATTGGCAGCAGCGTATCGATCCAGTTGCGCGTATACTCTTTCAGGCCTTCGAAACACTCCGCCAGCACTCCGATGGCAAAGGCACGCTGCGAGTCGGTTGTTTCGTCCTTCTGTTTCGATTTTTCCTGTTCCGAAAGTTGGGGTAAGCAAAAATGTATGAAAAACCAAACCTGAAACAGTCCGTTTCCCAGCGAGCGGCGTCGTAACTTACGATTTTCTGTATGAAGTACGGCCACACCCGGCCAAAGTAAACGGCAAACTCTTCCGCCGATAGGGCGCGACCAAACTTGGGCAGGATGTCACCGGCCGACTCGAGGATGGCCTCATCGTACTCGCTCTCCTCCTGCTCTTCATCTACCGGCTCATCGAACTGGCAGGCAACCTTCCCATTCAGCACATCCACGATGCAATTGAACACGGCATCTTTCTGTCCGTCGGCCTGGAACGTGGCCGCCCCAACCTCCTGCAGTATATCGCTAAATCCGTCCAACGCCGACATGACCACCGTGCGCTCCTCGTCCGTGCGGATAATTTCGCTCAGCTTCGGTACCAAAATGAGGATCGTCTGATTCACACCTTCCATGTTGCCGAGTTGATGCAGTGCCACCACAAACTGTTTTACCGCATCGATCGACGCTTTCCGGATGTCCTCGTTCGGGTGGTTAAGCAGTTTGTAAATTTCCTCGAAAGCCGTCTGAATGAAGGGAGCAAATGCAGATCCGGTGTGTTCGGCAAACTCCATCAGCGCTAGGATTGCTTCCTCTTTCTCGTCCATGTACGCATTCTCGATGCTGTAACCCGCGATATCTTCCTCGTCCTCTTCCTCGTCGTCGATCGAATTTTCGATGTCGAACTCTTCGTCCTCATCGTCCCCATCGCCGGAACCGTTCGCACCGCCACCACCGTTCGGCAGGATGGGCATATCGTCGCCAGCACCACCATCCTTGAACGTTGGCACAATTCCCTCCGAGCTTCGCACACTCTCCAGCATCGTTTCGACGATCTTATTCAACGATCCGGCCATATCCTCCTTTACGGACGATGCCATCGAGGCGAACAGATTGTAACAGCTGCGACGCAGATCCGGATCGTTCGATTCGTCCATCATCGTTAGTCCCATGTTGAGTGTGTCCACCGCCAGCGGAAGGAAATTATCTCGCCCGATCGTTCGCACCAATGCCGCGAACGTGTCGATCGCCTGTGGGCGCAGTGTACAGATATCTTCGTCGTCCGTCTTCACTAGATACACCTTCAAACAGTCGATCAGTCGTGCAAAGTACGGTAGCATATGCTCCTTGGCTGCACTGGCCGTGGCAGCGATCGTTGTCAGCGACAGCTCACGCAGATGCACGCTGTTACGGGAATCCAACGATTCAAACAATCGTTCCATCAGCATCGGTAAGTACGGTGTTACCTGATCTTCGAGGTTTTCGCACGTTGTCTCGAGCGCATAGAACACGCGATCGATGTGGGGCGGTTCCTTGCCGCCGGAGCGAATCTGCAGACATAGCTGCTGCAAAAACTCGAACAAAATAGGCAAAATTTCATCCGCATGCTGAGAAATTTCCGGCTGCAAATGTTCCGAAAACTGGCCGAGCGCAAACAGTGCCGCATTGCGTATCATCACGTTCTCATCGGTAATGCCACGCTTGATCACGTCCACCAATACGCGCAAATATTTGCTACAGATGTGCTCCGAGCATCCCTCGGCAATGACCGCGATCGAAAGGTAGGCAGCTTTCTTTGGCAGCGGGTCAATGCCGGCCAGGGCCGGTTCGAGCAATGCCATCAGGGGTGGGAACAACTGTTTCGGTGGAATGTGCAACGCAAGCACGTCTAGCGATTGTGTAGCACAGGTGCTGGGTGTGGAAACCTCGTTGCTACCGAAGTACTCCTCATCCTCATCTTCTACTTCCGGCGCCACGCTCATCAGCGCGAACAGTGCATTTACGATCGGTTCCACGAGCTTTTGTTTGATGATCATTTTTTTCTTCAATCGTACCAACCACCCGATGAAGGTGATAGTTTTTACGCGCACCGAATCATCCAGCTGGGTATTGCCGGCCAACTGTAGGCAGAAGTCGATCAGTAGCTTCATGTGTGGGGAAAGTGTGCGCGATGATTCGTCGGCCAAATTTTCCAATATGTCGAACGCTTCGATGAACTTGAACGAGTCTTGCATGGCAAATGCGCCCAACGCTTTCAACACGTACGGTATCGAGTCCTGGTAGGTCTGTTCCACTTCCTGCCGACCCGGTATGAACGGTACGAGATGGGACATGCCGAGAAGGATGTTGTAGATTACCGGAGTGGCCATATTACCACCTGCTTCCGTTGCTATCAGCGCCGACGAGAACAGCTGACACACCAGCTCGATGTGGGGCATAAATTGGTCCGGCGCCACATCGGTCAGTGTGGCAAACACGGACGAACCAAGTTCGCTCAACTTCGGATCATTGGAGCTAGTGCTTTCGAACATAAACTTTAGCACCTCGCCCATCCAGCCGTCCTCCTTTTCGGCTTCGTGTTTGACCAGCACGCCAACGAAGCCGGTAATTGCATTTCGTACCGACTTCTCCGATTCGTTCACAATAGCCTCCAGCATGCCCTTCTTGATGAGGGCTTGCGTTTCCACCGGCACTTCGCGCCACGCACGCAGCTTCCCGAGATGTTTTTTCAACAGCATTGCTGCGTACTGCCGTACCTGGGGATCGTTGTTGGTGACACATATTTCGCATAGCTGAGGAATCGTTTCCGGTTTTTTGAACGCTTCCTTCAAATCGGCCGATGCCTATCGAACGCAGCAAAACACAGAGAACATAGAATTTGAATTAAAAGAAACTATCACTACCGATCTATCTACGGGGAGGAAGTTTCGTCTTACAGGAAATTGAATCACCTACGATAAAATGTCTCCTCCATTCATGCTACCGGAAGCCACTGGGGTTTGCTATATTAATCATACATGCATACGTCCGGCCCTCCTCCCCTCTTACTCAATTTGATTGCCCACATACTCACTTGCTGTATCAAATCGTTGTCGGCCACTAGAAGGTTTCTAATTATTTGCTCCATATTTTGTGACGATCAATTAGCTGCAGCGGGAATTTTGGAACTACCGTGAAACTACGGGTCGCTCACTTGTTAGAAAAGGCCGGGGGAGCAAAATTTGGCAGACACCCCCCTGCACTCGGTTCTTTATTCGGTGATACCGTACCGCAAATGTACTGCAGTCCAAACGAACTATTTAGAACAACGAGTTCGCTCGCTCTGAAAGAAATGCACTTTGATTGAAATGGTAGGTTTTCGATCGCCAGCGTGTGTGCCAATCTGCAAATCTGCCGTAGAGTCAGCGAATTTGCACACTTCTTTCTTCGGGAGCGCAGAGATCATGCAGGGGACTGAGCTTTTCACAGACTGCTATAACCTCACTTTCTGCACACGTCAGATCGAAAATTTACACCACACTTCACATTACACCACATCGGCTGTCGAAGCTGTCACTTTTCGGTTTACGCCACAGCAACCCGCAGATGTAAACAAACGCACGTGTTTGGTTTAGATTTGCGTAGTGCTCGTACGTGAATCGGATCTGGTATCAGCAGCAGCAGCAACGATGGAGCTTTTCACCGTTAACCGGTATGTTTAGTATTTCATTTTTATTCTCTTAGTCTTTTCAATCACACAATTGATTTTTTGCACAGATACGATGCGACCAAACTTAACGCTGATGACGAAAAAGCGCAAGAGGAACTAATCCTGCAGAAACTTCAGGCACGCAAAGAAAAGAAGGCTCAATTGGCTACATCCAAAACTAGGCAATCACCTGAGCAGCACCTCCAAGAAGAACAATCTACAGAGGAAGTGGTTACCGACGAAGGTCCTAAAGTGGAACAGGAAGTACAGGAAGAAGTTTCAATTAAACAACCACGCACGGAAGTGTCCAGCAAGCAGAATGAGCAAACACATGGTGAAGATGAGAAAGAAAGCCGTAAACAGTCCCACACTGATAACGACGGTAAGCAGTTGGGTGACTTCATTGTGCTGGGTGGTGATAAATTACACCGATTGAAGCAAACGGATGAAGTGCTTCCACCCTGGCTGTCACACCCCACAATCATTGACCGTGAGCTTTCCAGCAAAGGACCTTCGATAAAGAAGCAACCGTATCTGGACGCAGCGATAAAAAGCAACTTAAAGCGTATGGGTTTCAAACGGTTGTTCCCGGTGCAGGAAAAGGTTATTCCCTGGATACTGGAAGCCCACGGTAAACCGGCGCCATTCTGGCCGCGTGATGTGTGCATTTCATCACCAACCGGTAGTGGGAAAACGCTCGCTTTTGCAGTGCCGGTTGTGCAGCTGTTAATGCACCGAGTTTCCCCAGCCGTACGTGCACTGGTCATCCTTCCCGTGCAGGAGCTTGCGGAACAGGTGTTTGAAGTGTTTCGAAAAGTGTGCGAAGGCACAACCATTCACCCGGTTGTACTTTCGCGCGGTATACCGCTGGAAGCGGAACAAAGAAAGCTCGTCAAGTACTGCAATGGAGAATACGTGTCGAAGGTGGATATTGTGGTCACTACAGCGGGTCGGCTGATTGAACATTTGCATTCCACCAAAGGGTTCACGCTGCGCCACCTACGATTTTTGATCGTGGACGAAGCGGACAAGGTGATGAACCAGATTCAGAACGATTGGTTGTACCATCTGAACAAACACGTCAAACAGGAATCGGACGAATATTTGCTAGGTCGTACCAGTGAACTACTGTCCCAAAGCGAGCTGTTCGACCGGCCCCGGCAACCACACAAGCTTCTATTTTCGGCCACTTTCAAGCGGGATGCGGAGAAATTGAAAACGCTCAAGCTGTTCCATCCAAAGCTGTTTACGGCCGTAATGGATCCACAGGAAAGAACAATAATGGCGCAACAGTCTGTTGCTGCAGCACAACAGCAAGAACCCAGGCGCGGCAAGTTTGCCGGCCAGTATACTACACCGCTCGAGCTGAAGGAGTTTGTCTGTATGACGGATCAGCGCAATAAACCGTTGACCCTTTACGGACTGATTCGTGAGAATGGATATCGAAAGTTTTTGGTATTTACCAACGGTATCAGCAGCTCGCATCGGCTTTCGTTCGTGTTGCAGCGACTGTTTGGAACGGAAATGGTGATCGAGGAATGGTCCTCTTCGCTCTCTCCGGCAACGAGACGGAACGTGCTTAGCCGTTTCAGCATGGGCAAAGTGAATGGCATTATCTGTACGGATGCGTTGGCCCGTGGTATCGATATCGAAAGCATCGAGGTGGTAATTTCCTATGATATGCCCAACCACGTGGACAAGTACATCCATCGTATTGGCCGTACGGCGCGTGCTGGGTACAGTGGAACGGCCATTACCTTGGTGACGGAGGACGAAAGAAGAAAGTTTAAGGTAGCAACGCGTCACACACACACACACACACACACACAC
>KZ063854.1:7171-25795 GCA_002091835.1 Anopheles maculatus | reverse complement strand
AAAGAAGGACGAGTCGAAGAAGCGTGTTCGAATTAAACGAAAAATGGGTGCTGATGGAGGAAAGGTTACGAAGAATCGCTGGAGACGTAATGGAGCTAAATCGGAGATAGCTCAACAGAAAATTGCCGATGCGTGATTTTGTGTATGAGTATTTACTAAGAAACAATAAAGTTTTGAACCTCTGGTAAGTCTATGTATTTCATATCGCACTATCTGGCGCATTTTGCTAAACAATCGTGCGAATTACGTCGAACAACTAACTGTCGTTTTGAATGTGTCTCTTCATCGCGAACCAAAGCAGCCCTCATAAACGCTGTCATCGATTTTCTAGCCTAGAGAAAAAAGTAGTACGATACACACGCAATCGCACACCCCCCTGGCGGCACAAAAACCTTAAAAGTATACAACGATACGCTTTGCGCTAGACGATACGCTGGCAATTTGAATCAACCTTTTGCGCTGTTTGTTCTTCTTGCAGACGCGAGTGAATCTACTCACCAAACTGAAGGATCAAGTAGATATCACCTACTCTACGGAGATCATTAAAACGCTTAAATTGCTGCCAAAAAGTTGGACAAATGAAGCAATCGAGATGAAAGCGAGGGCAGGCAGAAAGCGCAAAGAAGATGATGCGCCGGCGGATGATGTCGGGAATGCTAAGCGTCCTAAAGTGGCCGACGAAAGTGGAAAAATGGTGAATGGAAACGGCAAGAAAACGAGCGGAAAAAAACATGAATTAGCCAATGGTACAGATAGTATCGCTGCTTCCGAGACTCCCGTAACTAAAAACCCCGTAGACGATGATAGTAAGGACACGACGAAAGTCATCAAAAAACGTAAAGGAAAGAAGCGTAAGCCATCCTCCGGTGTGTCGGCGGCAGTTAAATCGTTGCCAAATGGTGTATCCACAAAAGGTACCGAAAAGAAGGACGAGTCGAAGAAGCGTGTTCGAATTAAACGAAAAATGGGTGCTGATGGAGGAAAGGTTACGAAGAATCGCTGGAGACGCAATGGAGCTAAATCGGAGATAGCTCAACAGAAAATTGCCGATGCGTGATTTGTGTATGAGTATTTACTAAGAAACAATAAAGTTTTGAACCTCTGGTAAGTCTATGTATTTCATATCGCACTATCTGGCGCATTTTGCTAAACAATCGTGCGAATTACGTCGAACAAATAACTGTCGCTTTAAATGTGTCTCTTCATCGCGAACCAAAGCAGCCCTCATAAACGCTGTCATCGATTTTCTAGCCTAGAGAAAAAAGTAGTACGATACACACGCAATCGCACACCCATACATACACTCGCCCGTGCATTCGCAGCAACAGCAAAAGACGTAGTTTTGCAACGAACACAAACGCAGGGCGAACTGCAAAAACATGACACCGTTCCGTGTTTGTTTATAATCGATTCACACAACACTCCAAGCAGGATGAAGCCAACACAGAGCTGGCCCGCATAAAAGTGCAGTTTTGTCATTTTTCTTTGCAACCTACCCACGCGAGCTGACAAAACACATATTACCCTGGGAAGTAAAAGCAAACCGATGCTAAAAACGGACAGAAAAATCTTCCTTCGTCGTGCTATTGCTGGAATCTGCACCTGTCTCATCTGTTGTATTGGTGATGGTTCCGAATTGTGGCGAATTTTGGCAATGTCATTCGAAGGTGTCTTGCCGTAGATGAGGTGGTCCCCTTATTTGGTGCTGCTGCTGATAGCATATGTGCAAAGTGCAACCCATCACTCCTCCACCAGGTCGCCATCGTCACGGGAGTAGTCGTAGTTAGCCGGATTATCGCGTGTGTGTTGTGTGTGTGTGTGCGTGTGGTGCGTGTGTGCGCTACCACCATCCGGGGTGATGGGTGACGAGCTGGACATGAACTTTGGGGGTTTGCGGGACAAGAATGAGATCATCCGAAAGTACGTGGATAACCTGAACCATCTGCGGCATCTGGCGGCCCGGCGCGGCCAAATCAGCGAGACCGAGTTTAACAACTATCTGATCAGGCACTACTTCCACAACAACAACATCATCAACTACATCTTCGACAAGCACACGAGCCGCACCCTGCTGAAGACGGTGATCGAGCGTAAGAAAAAGATCATCAACTTCATCTTTCTGCTGGTAACGCTGTTCGTCGTGTTCTCGTACAAACATGAGGTGTCGACGATCGTGCTGCGCAATATTCAAAGCTTCATTTACCCGGGGATGCGCTTCTGGCGGAAGGCAACCGTACCGATCATCGCGTCATATCCGGCCCTCACCGAGTACTATGACGAAAGCTGTCTGCTGACCAACCCGTACTTTCAGGTAGAAAATCTAAACTGTGATCCGTGCGCAGACGTGGCCAACGTGCTCGATTTCACCGCCGTACACGAACCGCGCTCGTCGCTGGTCGCTTCGACCGCCGTCAATTATCCGTACATTTTCAAAACACAAAAAGAGCTGGTCGACATCGGCAGTTTGCAGGCGCTGGTCGAACAGCACCGATCAGTCTTTACCAAGGATGCGTACCGGGTACAGTCGACCGACGATGCCATCCACAACCTGGACGATCTGTTTCGGGTGTTCGCGAACGTTAGTGGGACCACCGGTGGTGGTGCTGGCCGCGGGACAAATGCACCCGAAAGTCATAACGTTTGGCGTTGCAATCGGATGGAACCGGCCCGCTTGTTGCGAAGGTTGTTTCCCCGACCCAACCGATTGCCGGCGACGGGCGTCAGCTTAGAACGGTACCTGCTAATCGATACACCTCAGGCACCGCTGTACAGTGTGCCCGATGCGGAGTGTGCCAACATGTTCGTCATTCAGGGTAGTGGCAGCCGAACGTTTATGTTGCGACCTACGCAGGAATGTAGACATCGCTGCCGGACGCTCTCCGTGCGTTTGCCACCGTACTATGGATGTAAGCGTACACTAACGATCGTCCCATCGTCCCATCAGTAGAGACTAATTCCTCTCTCGTTTTCAGTGATCTACAACTGGTGGTACTGGAGGCCAGTGTCGCTGCCGGAATTCACCGCCAAAACCCCATCGATTAGCTATGTAGGCAGTTACTGTTGAGTAAAGCGACACCACAAACACAACCAACCAAATGCCAATCGGCGGAGACCGTTGGCCGAACCGTTTCCCTCCGCCTTTGTAGGAATGCAATGTGTACAGAGCGTTGGAGTTGCATTTATTGCCCTGTTTTGTTCATTCGTCCGGCCTGTTATTACTCAACCTCTACCACTCGAAACAATGGACGTGTACCGCTCTGCATGCGATATGCAAGTGTAGGGAGGAAGGATTAAAAAGTCACGAGAGTTACGTTATTTGTTTTAACATGTTTTTCGCAACCTGTTTCGAGTTAAAAAAAAAAGGAAATGGAGAGAAAATCCCAAAAACACTAATACGACTAGCACTAATAACACAGTGTCAACAACGCGCCAGTCAACTGCATGAATGTGTATATAGAATGTATGTATATTTAAAGATGTAGCAAACTAAACAGACACACACACCTTAAAGCAAGCGCACATAGTGCTAGCCAAGACTTTCAAACATGCGTCCACATGTTTAGCTAAAGAACGTGTCAGAATGTTTCGATACATTGCTATACTGCTCCGCAAAACACTGTAGCCTAATAATCTATAATATGTAACAGAACAATAGCACAAATGCGTAAATGCGATCGTTTAATTTAGTAGTAGTAGCACGGCGTACTAACAAATACAAGAGATAGTTTAAGTGGGACGCGCTTTAAACAAAGCATCAAAGCCTACTACTACTACACCATTGCATGCTCACACAAACGCGTGTCGTATTGCTATGTGATCTGCGCCTCGTTATGATATTTGTTTCGGAAAAAGGTAATCATCAAGAAGGTGGGAAAATGTGTAGAGGGTTCTAAACCAAAAACATGATGAGATTTTGTATGCTCCACTACTACTACTGGTCCCCAGAGCAAGAGACTGCAGAAAACAGGTTTTGTTTATATAGTTTTGAATTATTTAGACTAGAAACGCATGTACGTTGGAGCTGTTTGTGTATTTATTGGAGTGGTCGCTGTTGGTACGACCTAGAAACAAAAGTTTCCCTTTGCTTTTACTAAAAGCTTCGCTACTTAGCAAGCAAAAGGAAAGATCTGATTTCGGTATAAGACCTGACAGACAAAAAGAGGAAACAAACGCGAATACGAATTGAGCATGTTTTTTTCTCCCCCTGGTAAACCAAATGCAATCAAACAAAGCAATTCAAAAAGGCCATAAGAAATGTTGCTCTCCCTGCTTTGTGTTTTGTTTTTACAAAGCAAATCAATCTATAGTGGTAGACAAAAAGCGAATGCGTACTACCCACGTGGTTTGCGGTACAAACGAGAAACGTGTGTGATAATGCGCTGGTTTTAGAGAGAAGAACAAATGAAGACCTAATGCTTACCAAACGTTTTTTTTTCTTCCACTAAACAGTTTATTGGTTTTCTCTTTCCTTTAGTTTACATGATAAAAAAAAAAGCTGAATGTAATTCTCATCTTAAATGGGCCACACTTCATGAAGAAGATCCGGGCGCGTGAAGAATACAATCATCGATATATGCCCGAGACGCAATTATTATGGAAATTGTGGAAAATAAACTCGATTCAGAATGGTAACAGTAACGCAACGAGAAGAAATGGATGAAGAAGAGAAAACAGAAAACAATAGGATAAATCTAGTTATTAAAAAAGGTATTCAGCGAAGAACCAAAAAAAAAACAGTAACTAAAGAAATGTAGAATAAAAACACAAACTTAATTAAATTTCAACGAATTATCTCTCGCTAGGTGCTAAATCCTTGTCCTTATCCCCGTTCATATCGTATCCCGTTTAATACCAATGGCTTTTCATAGTTCATCAACGCTTCCTCCTGTCCTTTCCAATCAATATTGCTCAGACTCATCCTCATCATCGTCGTCATCATATTGACGCTGCAAAAGATTACGCTCTCCTCCCTGCATGTTCTGCTGTACGTTTAGCTTCCGAGCATCGATCGGTCTCGCCGTAAAGTTCGCCGGCAGCGAACAACCACAGTACGTGTTACCGTCAACCGCACGCTGCAGCAAACTGCCCCAAATAGCATCGGTTGCCAGCAGATGTGGATTTCCCACAACCACCAGCACAATCTTCGCGCGTGAAATGGCCACATTAATACGTTTCGGTGCCGCTATAAATCCAAGCTTGGTGGTAGCATCGCGCGCCAAGAACATCGCGGACGAACGTACCGCCGACAGGATGATGACCTTGCGCTCCTGCCCCTGGAACTCTTCCACCGAGCCAACCTTGGGCGACTCGAGTGAGGCCGCATCGAAAATGCGCCTAATGCTACGCACCTGCATCAGATACGGGGTAATGATACCGATATCATCCGGACGGCATCGTCCACCCCGGTACAACCGTTCGACGATCTTGTGCACCATGCACGCTTCGGCCGGATTAAACCACGACGGACTCTCGGGCGACTGTTTGTTAGTGCCATTGATGCCACAGAAAAAGAACCCATTGCGGGCATTGCTTTCGTCGGTAGCCGGTTCAAGTCGCAAAATGTCCCGAACGGCACCGATCAGCTCAATCTCCGGCTCGGTTACAGCGGGCCGGTACGGTTGGAGCGAACTGCCGTAAAACAAATCGTTGTACAGCGCTAGCACGGACGGGATCGAGCGATAGTTGATGCGTAGCATCGTCACCAGTCGAGGATCGTAACCGGCCGTTTCTTCGTCGGAAAAGCGCTGCCGATCGACGGAGTACAGCCGCCGATTGAGCAATCGTTCCAGCAGCGACAGGTTGCTGTTCCATTCCTCGCCCTCGGAGAAGTGAACGGAATGGGCGAGCTGTTTCGGATCACCGACCAGCACGACCGACCCAACCGTCCGACTAACCTGACAGATTGGTATCAACGTGTCCGGTTCCATCGCCTGTCCCGCCTCATCGATAATGACGTGCGTGAAATGGTTCGGATCGAACTTCATCATCATCAGCGAACCGATACCGAGACAGGTGCTGATCGTCACACGGTGCCTGCCAATGTGTTTGGCCTGGAACTTCATGCGCAAACCCGACTCGGTTACAAGCACATCGCCGAACGTGTTACGATCGTCGGCCACATCGACGGTGGCACAGTATTGGGCGAGATGTTCCGGGACCGCTTCACGCTCAACCTGACTCATGGCAACGAGCCGTATAAAGTCACCCGGCTGTAGAATGCCGCCCCGGGCCAATCGTTCCGTAATGAGATAGGCCGCACTGTTCGACGGTGTAACAACGATCACGCGCGAACTCGGTACGTTTGCAACTAGCTGATGGATCAGCTCAATAATGGTGACCGTTTTGCCTGTGCCCGGTGGCCCGAAGATGATGTGCGGCATGGGACGTGCCTCGTTCCGTAGCACATTCACGACCGCCTGCTTCTGGTACCGGTTAAGTGATGCGTTACACCACGGCAACACCCGAGAAACCATTGCACCTTCAGCCGTTTTTTCCTCCAGCACCATATCGGTTGTGCGTGCGCTGAGGCGCACATTGAGCAACGGTTCCTGTAGCTGCAATCGCTCCGGAAACAGATACTCAAATCCCAACGTCTGCTGGATACGCTTGATTGCGTGATGCTGCTTGCGGAACATGGTACGCCCGAACGTAAACTGTATCGCGTAGCTTTCGCCATTGTACCGTGCGTGGAACGTTTGGTCAAACTTGAGCAGCACACGACTGTGCAGCACCCGGTGGATGATGCCCTGATAGATGGTCGTATCTTTGCTCCACGGGGCAGTGGCACGTACCGCATCGCCCACCATAATGGAAGGTCGCGCTTCGGCAATGTTCGGCACTTCCAGCGCTAGAAAGCTTTCCTCGGTCGTAAAGTGGGCCCGGTCGATGTCATGCTTGCGGAACTCGATCTGCAGCGCTATTTCCTCGAGATAGATGAAATTTTTCATCAGCCTACTGTAGTTCAAAGGACACAGCGGTTCGTTCAAACAGTACGGGGCACGTTCGAGAATGTTTTTAACCTCGGCACGGCTTGCCGTCGTCAGCAGGATGTCGTACAGCTCCGACGGTACATTGTAGGCGGGCAGTGGGTTAGCGATAAAGTTTGGACGATTGCCAAAGCCACGGCCGGCCAGGAGCGTGCCCGGTGCGCGTCTCATGTTGAGCAGGGCCAGCTGCTTCTTGCAGTACGAAACCCTTCCATAGCTTCCACCCACACCACCACCACCCCCCATCGTCGACGCTGCGGGAAACCGTTCGTCGGTCGGATCGCCAACTGTGATGCGAAAAATGCGACCAATGCGAAATGAACCACCGAAGCACCATATGCAGGATTCCTCGTTGCGTCCAAATATTCCTCCGCCGGATATCTCAAACTCGTACTCAATCGATTCGCCCGGGAACAGGAACGTTTGGGCATGTGCGAACGGTGTCTTGAGGCACACCTGGGGCATCTCCGCTTTCGGACCAAGCATTTTCAGTATTTTGTGCTGTTTGTCCGATTCGTTCTTTATCACCACCTTCCGGCACTCGCGATCCTGGCCATCCTTGAGCGTGACATCAAAATCACCGGTAATGCGAATACCGTGCTTATCCTGCCATAAACTATTAGCGGTCTGTCTAGTGTTGTCATACTTGACCAGTGGCTGGGATGGGCTATTTTCCAGCGTTTTCATGATGGCCGATGAGAGCAGCTTCACGCTGATGCAACGCATTCGTACGTGCTTGTTTTCGACGGCTTTAAACTCCACCCGGTCACCCGTTTTTGGCCGATAGTCGGTCAGTATCGTAGTCTGGTAGATGACCGTACTATTTGAGCCGGTGGTACGGATCTCACCACCCTCCTGCTCGATCGCAACGACTGTACCGATGTCGGAAACGATACGCGTTGGCTCAATCCCTACCACCTCCAGCACTTCGCCCTTAAAGTCCACAAACTTGCCGTCCATCTGTACCACACAGTCCAGCGTCACGTAATCCCCCATTGCGGGCACGAACGACATGCTGGTTTTGTCAATGTTGACACTGATCGGATCACCGGCGTCGGTTTCCACCATCAGTATATCATTCTCATTACCGATCACGGTGCCCGGTTCACGGCGGCGATTGCTCTTGTAGTATGTGGTGGTGTTGGTGGTAGTAGTATCGGACGGTTGGGTCTGAAAACAATACACGAAACATACAATGATCGCTTCGTAAGCGTCGTTGCTGCAACAACTCGGCACTTACCCAATCTTCCTCTTCAGTTGCTGCTGTGTCACCAACGCTCCAGTGCTTGCCTAGAACGGAAATTATTTTCACCACCTTGGTAGAGGTTTCACCTGACAGGGGATCCGTTTTACGATTGGCCAGGAACTGGAGCTTTGTGTTTTCCTCCACATGTACACCGGCTTCGGTGTTTTTCAGCAACGTTTTCGGCACAAAATAGATGCCATCGATAATGATATAGTCTGCTCTCACCTCCGTGATTGTTCCTGATCAAACAAAATGACGATACCATATATCATAAAGGCAAAACTGATAATATAAGCTTCAATGATTGGAAACAAGCTTTACCGGTCGTTTGAAAACAATCCGTTGGTTCAACTGTTTGTTTGACGATCTGCTCCTGCTTCTTTACATCGTCATGTTCGTCCTCCTGTTGCAGCTTTTCCTCGTACAGGCGTATATTTTCTGCCAGCGATAGTTGCTGGTTTGGCGACTTTTCCAACGCCTTGCGTATGAACCACGCCGTGAGACGAATCATTTTGGCTTTGTGCCTTGAGTTGTTTTCGCGTTAAACGTAAGATATACTGAATTTAAAACTAGTATGCAAGGACAAGGCACAACTTTTAAAGTTCTTTAAAGGTTAACTTAAAAGAGAAAAATGAAGAAAATAGGCACGCTAGGCGTACGGTCACATTTCTTTGTACAGCTGTTCTAGCTTTTCAGTTTTGGCCAAGAATCTTTTCGATTGAATCGTACTGCCAATCCGTTTCCTTCACGTAATTTAGCTCCTTGCGCAAACTCTGCAGGCGGTTGGCGTGATTTTCAAGCTGCAGATTATTTTCGCACATATCCACAAAGATGTAGAACGTCACGCCGATGATGCCATCCTTTGACGGTGCCAGTTGCTGCTCTACCTTGGACTGTATGGGCGGATTAGGAATGTGGAAATAAAGATAAAGATACGTTATTAGAACGGATGTTCGGGAGAGTAAAGTTCTTGAAGGCAATTTTCGATGGATATACTTGCACGAACATTTTTCCGCAGCGATCAGGAGAAAATCTATGAGGTTTCGAAGTATCTTACCTTGGCGCTGAAAACTGTCTTCATTATTTAACTGTGTACCGCAACGGTAGTTTAGTGGATAATGGCGTACATTGGTGAGGTATTTAAGACTTAACAAAATTTCATTGGTAATCGTTTCATCATCATCATATAAAATATTTTATCGGCAGGCATGAACAAGAAAAACCAACTTACCGCAACACGCTTCAGCAGCATTGCGTTTTCATTGCGCAGTGCCATAACGAGTTCATCGTTACGTCTCAGCATGCTGACCTCAAGCTTAAGCTCCTTTACATAGTCTACCGTTCCCTTGAGAATGGTTCCCTTATTCACTCGTCCATCTTTGCCGTTGAGCTCACTGCTAGACCCTTCCATATTCTTCGGCAACAGTGTACCCAGTTCCTTGATTTTATCGTTAATATTGAAACGACGACGTCGCTCAACTTAAACGCAAGAAAAGCTCGATTAATAGCTGCGCCGGGTCACGATAGTTGGCACAACACGATCGGGAAAAGATCATCCGGTGAACCGGTTATCGAACTGCCCTAATCGTTTCTTCACAAAGCGTTCAAATACATCGACGATAGCCACCTATTCGTTACTTTACCGAACTTTTATCATCCAGAGCAAAACAAATGCAAAAGGAATATGTCCGCAATTCTTACCAAACGCCTTCACCGTTGTCATACAAACCGTGCACAGTGTCTCCGGGTAGCTTTTCTTCCGCGATGTCTCGACTGCTCGTTACCGAGCAGGCCATCAAATGTTCAACTGAACCATTCGCAAAGGCCGCCCATCATTCTCTACTACTGCTACTGCACACCGGAAGGCATCGTTTCTGGCACGGTAAAACGATACAAACGAGCAACATCAGCACTTTTCATAACCTCAAGAACAGTACGATGCAGTCAAGAACGGAACGGGATGAGGCTTATGGGGGGTTTCATGTTTCATCTGCGGGCAGCGATGGTAGGATGGTTCTGTGTGTTAGTGCATGATGATGATGATCGATGATCCTGTTCCTACACAGTCATGTCTAATTTAAGCTTTCAATCCTTACACCACTGCGGAATATGGGGTCACTAATGTTCGTGCAATTGTTCGTCTTTTTGTTTGATGAAAAGAATTTAGAAGAACAGCCCTTGCTACTAACCCATCTAAGGATATTGATTACTTACGATGGCTTCTTTAGATGCAAGATCGCTGCTAGACATAGTTTGAGTAGAATTTCATCCAGTCGGTTGTAAAACCTTGTCTTCCACGCACGTATCCAATACCTTCCTGGAGATCCTCCTATCGATGCGTTTTTGTTGCGCCCCGCTCCCGTTTTACCATTCCTAACAAATGCTTTGCTCGCGAGCTACAAGTTGTTCAATTGTTAGAAGCGGACAATTTCACTACAACGTAGATTTTTAAGTGTTTTACTTTAAGGTAACCGCACCAATAAGCAGCAGGAAGAAAATGAACACTTTTGTTTGCGCTTGCCAATTTGGTAATCAAGGGTAGGGTGTCATCAGTTTGGCAGGAATCTTTCAACGCCTACGTTGACAGAGCAAATTGTAATCGATTGGCACACCCTGTAGCCGGCACACTTTTTGAAGTATCCGTAGCAATCGTGGAAGCAATGTGCAACTAAAAAAAGTATGTTTCTTTATCGTTTCTACCAGAATAGAGTATATTTGTTTTTAGTAGCCAAATATGGTTGATTTGTGTCATATTTATCGAGTGTTTTTCAATAAAATCTCATCTCCAAGGTGTTTGTACGCACATAGATTGCTGTCACCCCAAAAAACAACAATTCACACCCTCCATGTAAGCACCTTGAATTATCACGTGTATTTACATCAGTGTGTGTAGTATGTAAACAAGTCGTGTTGCGGTAGAGTATCAAACGTTGACGGTTTCAGCTGCATTAGCTTTTTTTTCGTTAGAATTATCTTACTGCAAATGGATGTTAACTTCCCGGACAGTGCATCCGACGATGGTGGATTCGATTTACGGCAGGAGATAGCGCGCAGTGCATTCGCGGACATGTGCCATGATTGGGAACGCAATCAAAAGTATGACCGGGCACTGCAGCTAACGATAGCCCGATTGCATGCCGCAGGACAGCAAGCACACGTGCTGGACATCGGTACCGGCAGTGGGCTGCTCTCGATGATGGCTGTCCGGGCCGGTGCGGACAGTGTAGTTGCATGCGAAGCATTTCGTCCGATGGCTGAATGTGCGGAAAAGATCATTGAAGCGAACGGAATGAAGGACCGTATACGGTTGGTAAAGAAACGCTCCACCCAATTGTCGGTCGGTTTGGGACAGGATATGGAACGGCGAGCGAACGTGCTGGTGACGGAGCTGTTCGATACCGAGCTGATTGGTGAGGGAGCACTTGGGACCTACCGACATGCCTTACAACATCTGCTCACGGATGACGTACTGATGATACCACACCAAGCGACTGTATACGCGCAGCTGGTCGAGTGTCCGCTAGTTCTAAGCTGGCAACAGCTAAAGACACTCTCGAACGCTGATGGTGATATTTTGCTGCGTGTACCACCGGAAGTGGTGGCTTGTCGTGGTTCTAGCGCCGTCTTCGATATTCAATTGAGCCAGCTGCCGATGAGCAGCTTTAACTCTCTTACGAATCCAGTGCCCGTGTTTCAGTTTTGCTGGAACAAACACGATACGCTTCTAAATAATCGAAGTGAGAAAACCGTTTGTCAAGCGCGTACTTCCGGTTTTCCGCAGGCAGTCTTTATGTGGTGGGATCTAACGATGGACAGCGAAGGCGATGTACTGTTAAGCTGTGCTCCGTATTGGGCTCACCCGGATAATGCCACATTAAAGCAAAGGCAAGCCGAAGAACATACCCGAAAGCAGCGTATACCCGAAGGGAATTTCATTCCGTGGCGAGATCACTGGATGCAGGCCGTCTATTTTCTACCACCGACCAAGATTCCTCTCGAACGTGACCAAGAGTTTTTGCTGCTATCGTACCATGACGAATATTCGCTATGGTTCGGAATAGGGGAACAAGCGTCTTCAAGCCCGCTCGATGCTCCGTGCTGTACCTGCGGATGGCACATTGCGCAGTCACGATCACGAATAGGGCAGCTTAATGATAGTCTGCGCAACAAGCGCTACTTGAACTACTTCGAGCGAGTATTTTCAAGCGATTCCGTCGTTCTGGTGCTTAGCGAAGGTTCGCTGCTTGGCCTAGCGGCTGCTCGCATGGGCGTGAAGAAGGTGCTGCTGTACGAACCGAATGCAATATCACGTCGCTGCATGGAAGCGTTTGTAGAGTATAACAGTGTACCGAACGTGCAGTTCCTTTCATCGGCGGATGCTCTCGAACCGGACCAAGCGCCGACCGTTACGCACGTGTTTGCTGAACCACATTTCCCTTCCGCAATCTTGCCCTGGGACAACCTACACTATGGTGACTTGTTGAAAAACCTTCGCCCGATGCTTCCCACCACTGTCGCAGTGATTCCATCGTCCGGTACGCTTTACGCTCTGCCGGTGGAGTTTTTGGATTTGCAGAAAATCAACGCCCCACTCGGTACTTGTGAAGGTTTCGATCTTTCGATGATGGACCGTATGATTGAGCAACACTCCACGTATGCAGATTCGCCGATCGAAGCACAACCGTTGTGGGAATATCCGTCATATCCATTGGCTGGCGCGGTTCGCTTGATGGAGCTGGATCTTCAGGCAGATTTTGACCAACCAAAGCTACGACGAGGGGAAATGCACGTTTCGGAACCAGAGCGTTTGAATGGAATAGCGATATGGATTGATTGGCATCTGGACGGGAGTCATAGCCCTAAAATGACCATATCGAGTGGCCCGCTTGTACCGGTCGAGGAGGCTTCTGACGAACCGACACGATGGAATGCAAACTGGCGACAGGGTGTTCATCTGCTGCGGAAGGTACCGAACCGGAAGGGAACAATTCCCTGGACTGTGAAGTACAATCCCGTCTTAAGCAATGTATACTTTCAGTTTGATTTTGACGATTAATAAATGTTTCCGTGCTTGGATTTGTTTTTGCTTTCATTCATCATCATGCTTTCATTAACAATGTAATCGTATTTTCTAAATTTTGATAGTGTCGGTGGTTTTCATAGGATGGTTAGGAATTGTATGTAATTTGTATGTCGACGTAACGGTTCAATTAAATTCCGAAACGTCTTAAAATTTGCTTGATGAAAGTTCACCTATGGACTATTTTCTTGAATGCTGTCTCACTGCGAATAATCAATTCGCTTTGATGTTGCCTGTGTGTGGGTTGCCCCTTGCCGACACCAATACCACTGTGGCCCAATCGCTACATTTCAATTTTCTGGCTGGTCTGCGGCTAACTTCGTTTCGCTATCAAAATTGGTCTTCGAATTCTCGTCGTACTGCGCGAACCAACAAAAGTAAGCAAAAAGAATTAACACCCTTTCCTTCTCCCGATATACGCTAAACCGTTCTGCAACACAGAAGGCCATCAGTGCGGTGGGATAAACGGTTTCTTGCGGTATTGCCGATTCGCCGTAGCTGTACGGTATTCAGGAAGCGTAGCAGCAGCAGCAGCAGCAGCAGCAGTAGTGTGTTTAGCCCCCGAAGTTTCCAGGTGACCGTCGTAGTGGACCTACGTGAAAGGGGGAAAGGGTCGATATATCGGTATTGCCGGAACACGAGTTGCCAAGTAGTCGAGCGGCAGTAGAAGAAAGCCGCACACAAGCGATCTCGTTGCGGAAGTGTTGAGGCAAGGAGAAAAAGCAGGTGGGGGTGTTTTCAAGGGTTTGTGCATTGTGCGGTTATTGGGTCCTCAGCTCCATCCGGTGTGCGCTCCGTCCGTCGGTTGCCTTAGCAGTCTATCAAAATCGCCGATGAACAGTGAGGTTAGCAATGAGGGAGGACAGTTTTCAAAACATCTACACTCCCATTTCCCAGGCGTACGTCGTAGCAAGTTCGTATGTCTTTCGAGTAATAATTGCGGTATGGATCGAAATCAACCGTATCTGAACTGATGGTGAAAAAAGAGCCCACGAATCTGGCAGCTTCGGAGAAATCATCATGTTGAAAGTTGGCAAAAAGATTAGTAGGAAAACGTATCGCACTAAAGACTCCTTCACTGCTGGTGGAGTGCGTGCGCTGTTCCGTGGATGACGTTTCCTTTTTTTTTTTCGATGATGTCTCTCACTTTTTATCCTGTCTAGTGGACTGTATTATTTGCTACAACAACCCGTGCGAAAAATGCAGCCCGGCGTTTGGTAAATTGCATCGCTCAACGATGGTACGTTCCCAATGCCAATTGAAAATCGAGCAAAACTTGATCAATGCACAACCAATACAGATACACGGCACGCAGGAGCACACAATTATTGTGTATTACTCATTGCGGTTGACCCATTGTGCTGTCGCTGCCACGAGAAACAGAAAGCAAATCGACTTATTCTATTGTATAGCGAGTACGTCAACACACCGGGTGTCCTTTTGCTGGGGAAGAAAGTTGCCGACAAGCAAGCCATGACCATGCACTAATGTACAATACTTACTAGTGTAGTGTACACTTTTTACGCTTATGAAATGGCTTCTACGGTACATATAATTATGCAAGAAAAACGCATACTTGGGAAGAGATTATCATTTATTTGGAAAAAATGGCTAGTGGAAATTGGTTGACGTCCCATTCCTCAATAACGAAACGCTATCATTTTAGAATTTATGTAAAACTTGTTCCTCATTTATTGGAAGTTTATTTGTCGCTTGCTAATCAAGTTCTTATTTTTATTTTACATACACTTCGACAATCGGCAACCATCTGACGCGTGTTGATGGTAACAAACAGCGAGTGGCAGATTTGCTTAGGACGCGCAGGAACTGATCCGTCTGGAACCAGCGGTCCGCCTTGTCGTAACGTAGCTCTCGCGACCCGGAAAACAACAGATTCTGGACGATTGTAAGCCCCCTAACCACAAACTCACACACACTCGAGAATGGCTTCGTCAACAGGAGTTGGTAAGTAGCAACAACTCGATCAGTCGTCAAATCGCTGCATACAGTATTCGACGTTTACTTCGATCGTGTACAACAATACTACATATGAAATAATGTGCTACATGGTTATCTCCAACAAACTTAGTGGGCCACTCGTGCTTTATTAAATTATCCCGTTCTTATTTTTAACTACGCGTGTATGCGCGCCAGTATGGATGGCGCGACGCGTGTGTGGAGTACGTGACATAAAAAATCAATTTTAATTCATCGATACTTTTGTCATGATTATATTGAATTTTTTAAAGCAATACTATGGGTTGATGGAAAATATTAGTCTGGTCTTCATTAATGTTTTTTTTAACTATCTTTGAATCCTTTCCCCCAACAGTCGTTCCACGAAACTTTCGCCTTCTTGAAGAACTCGAAGCAGGGCAGAAGGGCGTAGGCGATGGTACCATATCTTGGGGGCTGGAGAACGACGATGACATGACCCTTACTCACTGGACCGGTATGATCATTGGTCCTCCCAGGGTAAGTGTACTGCCTAACGTACAATCTGGCACACATTCGGTTTCGGTTTTTTGGACGTTTGTTAACACGTATGTTTTGCCCACAGACTCCATACGAAAACAGAATGTACTCACTTAAGGTTGAATGTGGCGAGCGCTACCCGGACGAGCCACCAACGCTGAAATTTCTATCTAAAATCAACATAAACTGCATCAACAGTCAGAACGGTGTGGTAAGTAATGACAACCAAGCTTCAAGGCTTCCTAGATGTTTGGTGATGATAACCTTATTTAATCTTTTTATGTACTTTCTTCTCCTCTTCTTCGTACAATGCTTGCTTGCTTGTTTGCTGCAGGTCGATCACAGGATGGTTCCCGTGCTGAGCAGATGGAACCGTGATTACACGATTAAGACAATTTTACAAGAAATACGTAGGATTATGACGCTAAAGGAAAACCTAAAGTTAACACAACCTCCGGAGGGTAGTTGCTTCTAGTGCTCTTAATTCAACGCTAAATCGAAAAACGAAGGGAGAAACCCGTGAGCATAACAGCAGATGTAGATGAGAAGTAAAAGCGAGGTAAAATGAAGAAAAACTATGCAAGTGGAAAGTTTTCGCAGTGAAAGAGGTAATAAAGAGGAAGCAACAGCAGATGCAAGCTGAAAGAAGTAAGACACACACACATACACACACACACACAAACACACGCAGTAAATTATGTAAATCACCCAAGTAATGATGATGATGATGCAGGCAGAGATGTCAATGCGACTATGAAATCGCTAAACAAAAACCTAGAAGCAAACCAATCGTAGTAGGTGGCGTTGCTTGGGAGATACTAAACACACAAAAACACGGGAAAGAAAATTATCTGTATGCACGCTATCAACAGTGCAGTAGCGCAACCAGCAACCAGCAGCTGAGGGGAGAAGTCACTAAACTTGAAAAAAACACACCCATTTCCGTACTGAGCGAACCAAAAAACAAAACGCGGAAGCAATTCGTTCAATTGTAGCAACAGCGTTCTCTACTAGAGAGGCACACAGGAAACGATTGCTTGGACGGGCAATTTTAAGCTCCTTTTCGAAAACGGTTCTCATATCCGTTGTCACCGTATCCAAGGATAAGCGAAAAATCCCAATTGCGTGCTGCTAATGTGCTGCTTGAATTGAAGTCAGCAAAGTGGTGTGCCGGTCAGTGGCTTGAATAAACCCGAACCCGGGTCGGGGGACACAATAAAAGTCTTTCGAGAAACGGTAGAAGCAAGCAAGCTCGATCAAACACGATCAATTGCTCGCTCACAGCACTATGTTTACTTTAACATGGACTTGTGGGGTCCCAATGCCTAAACGCGGATGATGACCCATTTGCCATAAAAAAGTTCTTCCTTATTTTCCCCACTCAAAATGAGGAGTAATGTATCTGGCGGCAGATGGGTAACTTGTGCACTGAACTCAATTCAGTTGAGATCTTCTCATACTTGTGTGTGGGTAAATGTTTTGGGTGAAAACTATTGATAACGTTGTTCGGTTGTATCATGTTTTGCTCTTATCAAACAATCTCTTTTTCGTTGACCCTCCGTCAATCTTTCGGTAGAATCTTTGTTAATAAATGCGTTTATGCTTGTCAGAAGGAAGGATCGCGCGCGTTTTAAATCGCAATTGTGTTTGAAAATCAGTGTAAAATACGAAATCGTTTCAAATAGGACAAAACAAAAACTGTGCAGGGCTTGGTTGAGAGAGTGAAAGCGAAGTAAATTCTCCCCGACGATACGCGACCGACAAACCGACGACGACGCCAGCTTTATATAACTTGTATTATGACTATTGGGAAGTAATATACAATAATCATAGCAAAATAAAATGTCCTTAACCGTGTAAATGGTTTTGCTGTGAAGAATTATGCTTTGAACGATTAAAAAGAAAATGAAACAGAATAAAACTCCATAGAAGAACATTTGTGTGATTCGCGATTGGGTGATCGTCTTTTTTTATTTTTTTTTTTGTTGTAATCTCTATCGTCACCATGGTAACTTTGCAATGATCTAAATCGATGTGCCTATGGTGCAGAGTGCATGTCGATCGACCAGCCACAATTTCTTTTGCACGCCACTTACCGATGGTGTAGAGAAGGTCTTAGTACAGTTGTCTAAATTAAAGGAGCTAGCAAACTTACGCGTACGAACTCTACAGTAATCATCATCAGCCTGATCCTAATATACAGCTACGTAGGAGTGATTAGACAGCATTCCCAAACCCCGTTAGGGCAGACAGAAATTCAGGATATAAGGCATGTGCTTAAAAACTTAACGAAGCAAACGGAAGCTATATTAAAGCAGAACATTTCAGAGGACAACAGTTTGATGATTTGATCAGTGTGGATTCGTAACCTAACTTCCGACAATTAACGTTACCCAGAGCATGTCCAGCGCCGCGTTATAACATTGGCGTTTTCCTTTCGTTTGCCGCCCATCTATTATGTATGAGCATGAGCGCTTTAATAGGTGGGAGCCGTAGAGAGAGGAGAAAGCAAGTGTAGTATGCCCGTTGTAAGTTCTTTGGCCAAGGCGAACAAATCGAAGGAGAAAAATGTGATGTAAACCGAAATAATGAAGGATAAATAAATCTATCTTAGCTTCAAGTATATGGGATAGTTGCATTTTACGTTCCCACTAGTGATGGGCCAAAAGACTATTTTCACGGATCGACCCGGACTCGGGTTCGACCCTATAGGAATCGAGTTCGACCCGTGGGTGCAATGGGTTCGGGTCGACCCATGGGTGTAGCAAACCATATGCGAGTTCGACCCGAACCTATTGCACCCACGGGGCGGCCCCCACCCCCCCCGGGGCCGTCCG